>DF358034.1:76843-128162 GCA_000787875.1 Solanum virginianum
GTGGGGGATGTGTAATAGGGGTAAAAGACCATGCAATTTAGAGATGAAATCATGCAAAAAAATCAGTGATAAAACCATCAATAAAAACCTTGAAACACCCCCAAGACACCCACATCAAAACCCCTCATCAAATTCAACATTAAATCCAAGATTTGAAGCTCAAAACATGCTAAAACAACCATACTCTCATGAACTAAAATCATTATACAGTAAATTTCTCAATAAACAAGACCCACATATAAAATCAACATTAAATCATGCATTATTAAGCAAAAGAGGATTTAGACACCATGGGTGGAAGGACCCAATAGTTCAACACCACATACCTTAGGTCTAGAGTTGCTTGGAATTGAAATTGGGAAGAACGGAGGCTTGGAAATGATCCTTGAATCCAATCTTGTGCCTTGGATTTCCTTGAAATTGAATTGGGGCTTGATGAAGAATTTTGAGAGAATTGAGAGTGCATTTGAGATGAGAGTAATGAGCTTTATCCTTTGGAAAAGTGTTTAGGTCTTTTAGGAAGATTAAGATAGCATTAGAAATCTAAAAAAGACATTAGAGTAATTAAAATTTACGAAAAATACCATAATAGTGAACAGATGAAAAGATTGGCAAAGTATCATCTTAATGGAGACTTCACTGATCGTGTGACACTCCACAGGCCATATGGAGTGCCCATGAGACAAGACTTAGACAGAAAAAATGGAATTGGAACACTTGAGAAAAAGTTAGCGTTGACATCACTTTCATAGTCGCTTTCACCCATTATTTACTAGTCCATCCCATCTCACTTAGACAAAATATTGTAAGCCTCCACATGCCCAGGTGTCATGGGACGTCCCACTCCACATGGCCCGTCAATAGTGCCCGTGGTATCAACCTTAGTATCATTTTTCCTTAAGTCCAACAAGCTTGCTTTGGCACACCTTGTGGCCATCCCCACGGTCAATGGTGGGCCACATAGCCTACGCCACATTCTGTGCCACCTTCCTTGGTTCCAATGGCCCTTCCCAACCCCAACTTCCCCAAATGGCCCGTCAAAGGGCAAACTGGCTGTCAAGCTGCCCGTGTGAGTTCACCGCAAAGGAGGGTCTCACGAAAATGGTCATAACTCCTTCATTAAAACTCTAAATAAGATGTAACCAAGTGCGTTACAAAGCTAACTCAAAGAAATTTAATTAGATATATCATGGGCCACCCATTTCTAAATATTCTAAGATTTATGCTAGTTTAAAGTTGACCTTTGCATGAACCATCACCCAAAACATAACTCTTAGGGAAGTCTTGAACTCGTTTAGGTACTAGGAGTCTCCCATGAACCTAATACACCCAAATCTAACTAAATAAGGCTTGAAACATAGATAAATAAGAGGATAGAGTTACAAAGTGTCACAATATCTCCCCTTTGGAGGAGGTGGGGCATCCTGCCACTTGAGAGTTTTTCTTGCCATGATTATTTTCTCTCAAGTGTATTATCTAGTAGAACTGGCATATTTAGGTCATATTGTTTGTGTAAATATAAGTATTCACAGAAGTCTAGGGTAGCCCTTGTGTTGATTTTTATAATGTTCCACGTTAACAATGTTAAGTATACATGTGTTTACATCTCATCTTGACTAACTTGCATGATTGTGGTAAGTATTATATGTGTATGGTTGGTATTTTGATGAATGAAGTAGGCCTATGTGATTTAGTACCAACTAGTGTAGAAGATGTGCCATATGTGTATGAGCTAATTGCATAATTTCATCGACAAACTTGTGAGATAGAACTTGCCTGGTTAGTCCTACGAAATAATTGAATGACTGGATTAGGAGGGGATCTTAGGCCGTTATTGTTGAATAGTCACTTAGCCAAGAAAAATTGACCAACTAAATGAAATTGTCCCTTCGAACCAAAAGCTGAGCCTAAAAGGACCTTTTCTTTGTAATCATCCAAATTTACCTTCCCAATCAATTTATTGATCTCTGTATTGGCCGTGGTCTCTCCAAGTACATTGTAAACCTCCACCTAGGGCAAAAGCCTAAGTTGAGAGTAGCTTATATTGGACCTGGTCCTCTAAAAAGATATTATGAACCTTGACCCAAGCCAAAGGCTTAAGTTGAGGGTAACTAGTGCAGGGAGAGCAGAAAAATAAGTGTAGAAATGAATAAAGTGATAAAAGGACAAAAAGAAATGGGTTGTGACTATGAGCAAAGCAATGAGCAAAAAAAAAGAATAAAAATGAGTGAATGATCATGGACATCACTTTTTGTACTATAGAAAGTGGGAAAAATAGGGGCAAGAAAAGTTGGTGACCAAAAACAAATGGCTAAGTCGAAGTAAGTGTCTGGGAGATGTCGTTTAGTCACTTTAATCCTTAATATACCTCACCCGAGCCTATATTACAGGCCTAAAAAGTCCTAATCTGATCATAAAAAGGCCATTCAAGAGTTAAGGTGGTGAAAATAAGGGCAAGTTCATGATTGAGGCATGTACTAAATATGGGCTGAATCATTTCTTTTGAGATGCAGGACCAAGCTTTATCTGCGAGAGATGGCCTACCCTTCCCATGCCTACGTTTGTGTCCACTGGAAGTCATTTTTAAGAGTGAGTGACTATATTCCAGTCTCTGTTTTACATGCTTACATTGAGTGTGAGACTTTTTTGTGGTGAGGGCACTATCTGTCGCATTAATTAATTGCTAACTTATTTGGGGTCTCTTTAATCCTGATCATATATGGATTGACCATGCATGCATGATGTTTTCCTTAATCTTTGTGAGTCCATTTGAGGTGTGAGCACATTCTTAAACTTGTTAGGGGACATATGTATTGAAAATTGTGGGGGCGATCTATATTCAGAGTGAGCACTGGTGTTTATTCGTTGTTTGGTTGAGTCATTATTGCTTGAGGACAAACAATCATTGTATGTTGTGGGTGTTGATGAATTGTAGAAATATGACTCTTTTTAACACTTTAAACGAAGGATTTTTGCACATTCTCAAGCAAATTTGTGATTTTGATTTTCATTTTGTGTTGTTTTTCAGGAAAAAGACTAAGGTGCGGAGAAATAAGAGTACGATAGAAAAATGATGAAAAAGAGTGCAAAGAGAAGCAAAACTGGAACTAAATGTGGACACACGGAGGCCTATATGGCTCGTGTACATCCACACAGACTGTGAGGCCTATTGTGGCATCACGCTTGGCTGCTGGTAGTGGCTATTTGATGAAGACATGTCCCACATCATATGTCACAGACCGTGGGATGTTAAACGGGTCATCATGATGCTCGTCAAAGTGATATGAAGGGGTAGTCCATCAAAAGTAGAAGTATTTTGGCTAAATGGCATGAGATGGCACGTCTCATGGGCTGTTGGGAGTTAAACAGGTCATGCAGTTGACCGTCAAAATGAAGTGAAGGCATCATCATCGAAAGGCAAGCAAAATGTGCTAAGGAAGTCTAGACGGAGCATTACAAGGACTATGTGACCAACCACAGTCTGTGAAGTGGAGGCGTGTGAAAAGACGAGCAACATAAATGGTTAAGGCATGGCAAATGGTCTATTTCATAGACTATTTAAGCTCACACAGCCTGTTCAATAGCACGTGGAGCAGTAGTTCACCCATGAAGCTAATTTCGACCAGACGAATCATGTAACGGTCCGTTTAACGTGTAATAGACCGTTTAGTGGCTCGTTGCCTTGCCGATAGGATTTTTCCTATTTTAATTTGGGTTAGGTTTTCTTTGTATATAAATAGTTATTTTATTTCATTTTAAGGAGGCTTGGATGGCTAGAGCTAGAAAAACACTAAAAATATTATTTTCTTAGAGATTTCACAAGATTTTGGGATTTTGCTTATCGAATTCAAGATTGTAACTTGATGATTCATTGATTCTTCAATAGTATGTCATTTATTATGAGTTCTTTGTATTATTTTGAGTTTTATTCCTTGAATATGTTAGGCTAAATCCACAACTAGGGTTGTGGGAACCATGACAAATCAATAAGATAAGCGAATATGGGGTAAATCTCGGGATTGATTAGTTTATATATCATAGTAATCTTCATTATAATTTATTCCAATATGAGTCAACGCATTAGGGTAAGTCATTATAATAAGATAGGTGAATATGGGGTAATTCTCGGGATTGATTAGTGTATATATCGTAGTAATCTTAATTATAATTTCTTCTTTGATGAGTCAATGCATTAGGGTAATAATTTATTCTTTGCATGTCCTAAAGGGATGATTTGGTTAGGAAAAGAGTTCTACGATAGAAATTTAGGGTTTTAACCTAGTCTAAGTACTTGAGACCGAAAGGTGAGAGTATTCTGGGATTGATCACAAGGGTTAGTACATATACGTTCTGAGATAGAAAGGTGACGAATGATATGTATCTAAGACGGACCGAGAGGTGAATTAGATGTTACATAACTTGTTAGATCTTATATACATAGTTATGAACGAGTTTACCACTAGATTTGACTATCGTATTAGATGTCATGGGGAACACAATTCTAGCTTCGCATAAATTGTTTGAAATCTAGTCGTTCTTGCACTCATTTATTGCTTTACTTTAGTAAATTAGTTTGAAAAAACAAAACCCCCATATTTACTTTATGCACGTTTTCTTTCGGGAATAGATATCACATCTGAAAATGGTGCTAATTGATATATTCTCATGCATTCCCTATGGGATCGACCTCAACTCCGGTTGGGTTCTATATTTGATCAATGACCACTTTACTATTCCATTTGGAGTGTAAATTTGGGCGTATCAACAAGTTTTACTTAGACTCAAATGGTTATTTAGACTTAATTTATTCATTATGTAATACAAGCAAGATATTCATATGTAGCAATATATATGACTCAATGCGACATGCTTTTCATACTCAATCATGCTCAAATTACTCAACTCTAAATGCTCAATTTACATCAATTCAAATATTCAATGATATGAATAGAATTTCATAAACTCATATGATTTAGGGTTCATACTATCAAGTATGAATACATGTTAAATCCCATGTCAATGTTCATGCAATTTAGTAATTATCTCATGTAGTAAAATAGGTCTATCATGATGAATTTAAAAATATAGTACTAATATAGTGGAAGTTTCTAAAGCTCAATTCTTCTCAAATCTTGACTCAAGATAATGGAAAGGGATATGTGAAGAAAGGAATTTCACTCTTCTGTCATATACCTAGGAATTGAAGGAGCAATCGAACCTCAATCAATCCTTGCTCTTAAGTTGAAGACCCTAACTTCTTCCTTATTTTCCAAAGCTCTTACCCAAGTGTGGAGAATGAGAAATAATGTCCTTAGGGTTTATTTTAGGATGTCATTCAAGTATAATATGTCTAGGGTTTAATGGGTTAGGTAGTGGAATGAACAAAAATACCCCTCATTAAAACTATGATTGGGCCTATAAAACCCCGTCTATAAGTCATAAACACCTCTGAGTTGCTGGAATTCACCACGAAACTCTTCTTTATGAGTCGTAACCTATTCTATGAGTCATAGACCCATCTCGTAAACTAAAGGATCTTGAAACTTGATACACTAGAATTTAGTACAAAACCTTATCTTATGAGTCATACTATAGTTTATGAGCCATAAACTCCTTCTCGTAGAAAGATGAACCTGCAACCTGAAACATTAGAATTTCATACGAAACCCCAATCTATGAGTCGTAAACCTCTTTATGACTCGTAAAATCCTTCTTGTAAATTGCTTTTACGATTTTCCTCAGTCATTTTTTTAGCAATCCTCTGCATATACTTAACCAAATTTAATAGGAAGAAATTAAGGGGTGTTACACCTAGACCCTAGGTCTGGATAGTGACAGAGATGGTATCATAACACTAGGTTTATGAATGGTCCTTGGAGTCCAACATGCCACATCAATTAGAGTCTTACTCATGGGTGTGAAGCATGCACATCTATAGGTAGGAGGCTACAAGGTATTTTAAGAAATGCTTCACTTTTTTATGATTCTTATTGTGCCATGGAACGTGTCTTAAGATTTTCTATCTCCATCCCTCACTACAGAATAGGGACAGTTACTATGAGCTCATAATGCAATTCAAGCAAGGAAGATGTTGTAGCTGATCTTATAAATGAGGTCAAAATAGAGTTAGTGAAGGATGTGTGTTGTTTGACAAGCTTGCACCTTCAGGTATTCAAAGTTTTCTTGAGTTAGCTAGTCATTAAGGAAGGTTTGTTGAAGGTTTCTTATCTATTGCATTTCCATTGACCAAGTTGACTCAAAAGAAAGTCAAGTGTGTATGGTTGGGTGAGTGTGAGAAGGGTTTTCAAATTTTGAAAGATCAGCTTACATCGGCTCCTATTTTGACTTTACCAGATGACTTAGATAGGTTGGTGGTGTACTGTGATGCTGCTCAGATTAGGTTGGGTTGTGTATTTATGCAACATGGTAAGGTGATAACTTATGCATCAAGGTAATTGAAGGTACATAAGCATAATTATCTGACTCATGATCTTGAGTTAGCGGCAGTGGTGTTTGCCTTGAAGATTTGGTGACACTAATTGTATGGGGTGCATATTGATATTTTCACTAACCAAAAGAGTTTTCGATGTGTGTTCACTTAAAGGGATCTTAACTCGAGCCAAAAGAGATGGTTGGAACTCCTTAAGGACTATGACATAATTATACAATATCATCCTGGCAAGGCAAATATTTTAGCCGATCCTTTTAGTAGGCTATCTATGAGAAATGTGGGTCATGTTGATGAAGGGAAGAAAAAGTTGGCAAAAAATGTTTTCTGTTGTCTAGATTGGGTGTCAGGTTGGTCGGCTCTAATGATGGGAGTATTTATGTTCATAATGGGGCCGAATCTTCTGTGGTTGTTGATGTTAAGGCTAAGCAAGACTTAAACATATCATTGATTATGTTGAAGAGGTTGGTTGTCGAAAACAAGATAGAGGTTCTCTCCCAAGGGGGAGATGGTGCAATTCAGTACCAAGATCGATTGTGTGTTTTGAATGTTGATGGTCTTAGGGAGATGATCATGAGTAAAGCCCATAACTCTCATTAGTTTGTTCACCCGAGATCTACTAAGATGTATCAGGATTTGAGGGAAGTGTATTGGTGACATGGTATGAAGAAGGGAATAGCCAAGTTTGTATTCAAATGCCCTAATTATCAACAAGTGAAAATAGAACACCAAAGGCCCGGTGGTTTGAGTCAAGATATTATAACTCTTACTTAGAAATGGGAAGATATAAACATGGATTTCATGGTTGGTTTGCCTCAGACCCAAAGGAAATTTGACTTAATTTGGGTTATTATTGATCGAATGACTAAATCGGCTCATTTCTTACTAGTCAAGACTACCTTTAGTGCCGAAGATTATGCAAGGTTATACATCCAAGAGCTTATGAGGCTGCATGATATACCTAGGTCTATTGTATTGGATTATGGCCCCCAATTTGCTTCTCACTTTTGGAGGTCATTTCAACGAGAACTTGGAACTAAGGTGATATTTATTTGGGAGAAGTTAAAGATGGCCCAAAGTCGCCAAAAGTCCTATTTGGATGCTACAAAGAAGGATCTTGAGTTTCATGTTGGTGATTAAGTATATGTGAAAGTCTCACCTATGAAGGGTGTAATGCATTTTTGAAAGAAGGGCAAGTTAAGTCCCTGGTATGTAGGTCCTTATGAGATTTTTAAAGTAGATTGGGAATGTAGCTTATAAGTTTGATTTGCCTCTGGAATTAAATTCTAGTCACTCGATTTTCCATGTATCTATGTTGAGGAAGTTAGTTAGTGATACTAGTGCTATTATGTCTGCGGAAGGTGTTGAGGTTGTGGAGAACTTGCCTTATGAGGAAGTTTCGATTGGCATTTTGGATAAGATAAGTTAAGTGGCTTCACAACAAGGATGTAGCTTTGGTTAAGGTACTTTGGAGAAATTAACATGTGGAAAGTGATACATGGGGAGTGGAATCAAGTATGATGTGATGATACCCCTATCCTTTTCAATCTACTCAAGCCCATGATATTAGGTTCTTCCTATTCTCAATGGTCCTAATTCTTTCACTCTTGAGTCTCATGGCATGACTTGCATACATATGGTCAAAAATGATTTTTAGGTTCTTCCTATTCTCAATGGTCCTAATTCTTTCACTCTTGAGTCTCATGGCATGACATGCATACATATGGTCAAAAATGATTTTTATGAAAATAATTTGAATACATTTTAATATGAGTTTTAATTACTTGATGATTTTCAAATGATGAATTATACATTGTACCTTATGTTCAGATATTTCATGTTCTAAGTCAAGCCTTTTCCTAGCATATTCGAGGACAAATATTCCCAAAGGGGAGATAATGTAAGGAATCAGACATTGTACGACCTCATTGGAGCTTGGAAATTTGGTTTCAAAAAGTTTTAGACCAAAGTGAGACTCCTTGGAAGCCCTCACGGTTCGTGTGAGGCTATATGGACCGTGTGGAGCCTCCTTGGAGTGACCCTTGGCCTTGTGTGGTTGTTGGAGCTTGAAAGTGGATTTTTAGACTATGGCATGCCACACATAGACCCCACACAGGCCGTGTGAGGCTTTATGGATTGTGTGGAGGGTCGTATGGTGGCCTTAGCCTTGAAATCTCACAGTTTTGGAATCAAGTGAAGTGGGATGGCCAAGTATACGGACTATATGGGGTGATACGACTCATATACCTCCTTGTATAGCTTTTGTTGTGAAAATTTTCTAAGTATTGGATCATCGTCTCAAAACTTTGTTGTGAAGAATTTTCTAAGTGAGGTGGTATAGAGGAGTACATGGTTCCGTATAGCATGGTGTGGACTGTGAGATCAACCGTTGGGTACTATTGTTGAACTTTTCCAAGTATGGAATCTTTAAGCGCAAGCTAAGTTCACTTTCAAGCCTTCAATTCAAGCTTATTTCATGTTATTTAGGGGTATCATGGGTCTCCTACATCAAGCCAAGTTCAAAGAAATTCCGTTGGCTAAACATTTCATAAGAACCAGGGTCAACTTTAAATGGTCATATCTCTTAGCACAAAAAGAACTAGGTGGCCTACAACCTATCAAATTAAAGCTCTTTGAATTAGCTTTCCAATCATCCAGTGTCACCTTATTCCAAGTTAGGATCAAGAAGCTATACCCATTTTCGTAAAGCCCATCTGTGTAGCATTTTATGAGATTTGGCCAAGTATGGTATTACGAGAGAGTTTCACGGTCTGTGAAACCTTGTACTGACCATGAGACCTCCTCACGGGACCCTTGGCAATACATGTTATTTTGCTTCATTAATTGTTTTTTTGTAATTGTGGCTTCTCCTAAGGGTCTTTTACGACTTCCTATTCTATCCTAAGACCTCCAAATGACCTACACTCTATTCCTCTCATATAAATTCATTCCTCACATTTAAAATTCTCTCAACTCTCTCTCTTAAAAACTCTCCTAAAGTGAACATTGAGGGATTGTCTTGAAGCCAAGGAAAAGAGCCTCTTCTTCATCAAAATTCTTCCTATTTCTTCTTGGTTAGTTAAGGTATGTGGTTTTGATTCTTGGTCCCTTTCATCCAAGAAGATCCAAACTCTTTTTAAGTGATTTTCATGGAATTTTACCTACTTATATGGGTTTTCAATATTTTCTTTTATTAAATTCAATTGATATATGAGCTATATTTATTTATTGATTTTAAAATGAATTAAACCCTAATATGATGAAATTTATTGAAATTACAAAGATGTGGATGTGCATGTCCCATTTAAAGCTTGATTTGTGCATAGGTAATCTATATTATGATGTAAATGTGAATTTTACTTATATCTTTACTTGAATTTCATAATGTATTGTTGATCTGAGTTTGAATTTACATTACCCATGCTATTCTCATCTCATTTATAGCATATGTATTCATGAGTATTAGGTTTTTATGAAAATTATGAAGTGGGTTAAGCCCAATTATCTTTATGTAAATGATTTTAATAAAGATATTAGTTATGACAAGAATGTGATCACATAAATATCTATTGTTATTGGCTCTTTGACCATTTTGAGTGTTTGCACCATATTGTCATGAGTATGAGTTATTCCTATGCATGAGTATCATGGTTATAAATTATGATTTGGCTTTTGAGCCCAAATATGAATGATTATTTTATGAATGAGCTATTCTTATGCATGAGAAACATGATATTGAGTTATGATTTGACTTTTTAGCCCATGAATGAATTATTATGAAGAATGTTTGACTTTCAAGCCTAAATGTGCATTGAAGTTATTTGAAATAGCTATTTCCTTTTTTTTGAAAGTATGTATATGTATAAGTATTCTCGTGGGATGTCTTGACTAAGCACTGATGAATTAGGGGCATTAGGGCTATCCCAAGAGCCCTCTCGTCTTTTCTTGAACTATCGGCCAACATAGAAATGGAAGCCATCACCAAAATGACTGCAGTGTAAGGAATGATTTCACATTGATATGATATGATAATGGAAATCCTTCTGAAATGATGGGGTCGTACGGAAGGTGACCATCCACCAAAATGTCGAGGGTCATAAGGTGTGATGTAGATTACCCTTGGCATGTACTCTTCTCCTACCAATGGGAGGTCTTTATCAAACTAATTCATGTAATAACTCACATGAGTTTAATTTGTCGATTATAATCCATCCCCACTATATATGAACATTATGGTATTTCATGCATCATGAATTTCATGGCATATTGTTATACTACTTTTCTTTGGATATATCTCTTTCTATATTATGTGTTCTTGTCATCTAACATTGAATGCATGTTTGATAAGTCATATGCATTGCATGCCTGTATACTTAGTACCTTCAAACATACCCACACATACTTTTTGCCTACATGATCTAACTATGTAGAGATCAGAGATTACCTTTATCCATAGTTTGACGGCTAGATCAAATTTGAGACATTTGTTTTGGTGAGTCCTATCTTCGAATGATAAGCCACTATCCCTCTACCTATGAAGTCCCGTTTATGGTATTCACTTTTAGGGTGAGCCCAGAATATGTCTTGACCCCTATATAGAATCATTTACATGAACTATATTTGACCAAGTTTATATTTACTCATATTTTATATGGATGGATTGTGATCCAATCTATTTTGGCTCAATCCATATTCAATCCATCCAAATTCGATCAAATTCACCCATTTGCCACCTCTAAATTCATGATAGTCTTTCACACTAAACATCTCTAGTTGTTCAATCCTGGGAAGCAAGACTAGAAAATAATCAGGCTCCTTAGATATAATTTGCCAGTTGAGGATGTAACTACGAAAAAATGGCAACATCAGAAATTCAAAAATCTATCTTAAAAATAGGGATGGCAACGAGGCGAGTGTCGCGACCCGGACCTAGGGTCTAGGAGCAACATGACGAATGAGAACTCGAGAGTCCCTAAATAAGCCTCAAAGTATCCATAGTCACATCATCGGTTGGGAAGCGTATATAAATAGTAAACACACAGTTCTAAGGGATGGGAAAGTAGAACTCACACTATGGGGATATCATAGGGAAAGAGATTTACATGGATTCACATAACACATAGCACATAAACACTAAGGAGCGGGAAGTATGACTCACTCTATGAGGGAAATTTGGGACTTAGGATCTTCCACATTTCCACATCAAAGCATATATACTTATCATAATTCTCATAATCAATCCATAATAGCCATATCAAATAGATAACCATAATCATAAACTCCAAATGCAACACATAACATATAGATTCGACAAGAGTCTACATGATGACCAAAAAAAGTTTAAATCAAAGCTAGATTGTTAATATTCAACCACTATCACCCCAACCCACTCCCAAAAATTTATTTTTTCATTCTAAAAAATATTTAAATATTTCAACCATCCACCCTTCCACCCTACCCCACCCCCATCCTCGCCCCCGAATCTTTTCAATCAAAAATAAAAAAAAATAAAAAATTAAAATGAAGTAGTTTTTTCTCCCCACCCTCCAACCTACCTCTATGTGCCCCCTCCCCAATTTTTTAAAAAAAGAATTAAACAAAATTTCACCCTACCCTAGACTCTCTACCACTAGCCCCAAATTTTTTTAAGGAAAAAAAATGTTTTTTTTTTAAATATTACCCCCTCCCCCCACTTCTACCCTATCCCCTTACCCTCACCGAACTCCCTACCCCCACAAATTTATGAAAGAAAAATAAAAAATTTCACAAATAAAAATTTATTTTAGTGCAATTAAGAATTTTGTATTATGAATCGGGGATCTATGGGTCTATATGGATTCCATATTCTACCCATTTTGATCATATTTGTATAAAGTCTTAAAATAAATCAACTCATATTAACCAATTTAGAAAATATGAGTGATCCATTAAAATAACTATGAATTAAATGTACTCCTTTCACCTTATATGGGTTGAAATTGCCACCCCTAACTGCATATTAACTAGAGGTGGCAAATGAGTAGATTGGATAGGATTTAGATGGATTAAATGTGGGTTGAGCCAAAACAGATTGGATCACAATTCATTCATATAAAAGATGGGTAACTATGGATTTGTCAAATATGATTTGGATTAAAAAATAGTTCCAACCCACTTTAATATCTTAAAGCTAAAAAAATTAAATCAAAGATAGATTGTTAATACTCAACCCCTATTACCCCAACCTACTCGCAAATAATTATTTTTGAAAAAAAATATATTTTTTCATAAAAAATAAATATTTTTTTTACTTTCATACCTTATCACCCACTCATTCCCACTCGACCCGCACCTCTATCACTCCCAATTTTTAAATTAGAAAATATCAAGAAAAGTTAGCCCACCCTACCTGCCCCTCACCCATCACTTACATCGCATCCTATCAACATTTTTGAAAAACAAAATGCATCTCTCACCCCCACTAGATCCCCTATCCCCCTCTCCCCCAAAAAAAAAATCAAAAAAGAAAGTCAAATTTTTTCACCACCCCACCTTCTATTTCCACCCTACCATGGTACCCCTCCCCCTAACCCAACCAAAAAAAATTTAAAAAAAGATAAAAAATATTAAACATTTTTGCCCCCAACCCGCCCACTTCCACCCAACTCCCCCTCCCCCGGTCTTCCTACCCCCACCCATACTCTTAATGTTTTTTTTAAAAAAGAATTTTAAAAAATCCAAAAAAAAGATTTATTTTTTAACCTCCTAATGCCCAACCCCCCATTCACACCCCTCCCCTGAACTCCCTACAACAACCCTCACGTTTTTTTTTAAAGAAAATAAAAAAAGTTAAACTTTTTCGCCCTCCCCCCCCTCCTACCCCCACTCCTGGCCCCAAATTTTTTAAGAAAAATAAAAAAAATATTCACATACACAAACATTTTTTTTAGGTGCAATAAAAGAATTTTTTTATTATGGGTGGGGGATCTATGTGTCTATATTGGTACCCATATTTTACCCATTTTGATCATATTTGTATGAACTCTTAAAATATATCAACTCATATTTACCCATTTAGAAAATATGAGTGATCCATTAAAATAAATATGGGTTAAATGGACTCCTTTCACCTTATATAAGTTCAAATTCAACCCCTAATATTAACTCAATTTTTAAAATAATTAAAATAATTTAAAATTCAAGAAAAAAATATTTGGCTTTTCTTTTCATATTTACCATTTAGAAGTTTTGTTATTCTTCCCATTTTAAAAATAATGATTTGATTTAACTTGACATAAAATTTAAGAATTTTTTTTAAAATTTTATGGTCATAAATTAAAATTATGTTAAATGTACCAACATGTTCTTTAATCTTTTGGTCTGAAACATATCATGTAAAAAGTTAAAATTAAACTTTTGCCTAAAAAATGGATCATTCATTTCAAAATAGAACAAAAAAGAAAGAATATCATACTTTTTTAAGTGAAGAAGGTATTTTCTAAGAGTTAATATACAACATTGTAATTATTCAAAATTTATTAACTATAATTTTAAAATAATTTGAATTATATTAAATTCTTGAATATATTAGTCTAAACAAATGTTATGGATTAATATAATTGGGTTAATTATTTAAGTCTAACAAATATGAATTTAATAAACTAAGAAAAAATTACGCGGATAAGCAAACACATACTAGTTAATTAGCTAACATAGTTATAGTTTAAAATAATTATGACTTGCCACTAACTATAACGACCAAGACTTTGGAAGGCCTTAGCAAGGGAAGAAAAATGGTTTCTAGGAGCTTTTGGCCAAGACACCATTTCAGGAAGCCCTTCAAGAGCCATGAAAGGGTTCACTAGCCGTGAAACCGCCCGTGAAAGTGGCCTTAGCCATTTTCCTAGTTGTATGGAAGCTGTCTTGCCCAAATATGCCACCATGGGCACTACCATGGTTCGTGAACCTCACTATGGACTGTGGTGTGGTCCGTGAAGGGACCATATGACTTGGCCAACCCCATTTCGTAACTTGGGTCAGTTTCAAGGAGGATTTCATTGCCAGTGAAGAGTTTCATGAACAATGAAACCTTTCCTGAAAGTGTTTGGTTCAATTCCTCTACCTTGTTTTATTCAAGGTCAACTTAAAATGATCATATATCCTCTCAGAAAAATAATTAAGTGTCCCCATGACCTACCATCTCTTTGAATTAGCTTTCCATCTCATTTGTTTTCACCTAATTTTGAGTTCAGAGCAAGAAGTTACTCTCACCCCCACTAGATCTCTTTGAATTAGCTTTCCAGTGCATTTGTTTTCACCTAATTTTGAGTTCAGAGCAAGAAGTTACACTTGTTTTCGTAAATCCTAACAGTGCAAAGGTCATTTTCACAGGAGGCTTCACGGACCTTAAAAATGTTCACGGCTAGTGAAGCCATCTATGGTGAGTTTTAGATCAACTTTTAAGTTTCAATTCATTAAGGTCTTTTTGGTAATTTGGCCCAACGCCAAGACCTTTAAAGATATCTATTCCCCTCTTTACACTCCTATCAACCCCTATACTAATTCTAACACTTCACTCTAGTCTAATACATAGTTTTTATTTTTTGAAACCAACTCCTAAAAATTTCTCTCAAGCTAAGGTTTGAAGTGTGGTTTCAAGATCAAGATAAAATCATCTTAAACATCTTAACTCAAGCTCAGTATTTGTGGTTTCATCCTTGGTTTCAACCCGATCAAGGAGCCCAAATCCTGTTCATCAACTACCATGAACTTTAAGTAGACATCAAGTTTGATTTTCGTGATTTTGTTTAAAATTGTTGGAATTATGTTATGGGTTACCCTCAAATGATGGTTTAAGGATGAATTACTTCTTATTACAATGATTTACATGATTTCTATGAACTATGAACTTGCATGTTCCTTTAAACTATGATTTCATGCATGGTCAGTTCCAATTATGATCGAAATACTTATTACTTCGTGGATTATGCATGTTATTATTTTATTACCATGTTTTAAGTATGAATTTCAAGTACCCATACTTTATTCTCATTTCTCATGTAATGAGCATGTGTTAACAAGGCTTTCCATGAAATTTTGATATGGAATTGACTATCAATTATGAATATGATAATAATTTCAAGGCAGGTATGATTATTACATGATTGTGATCATAGTGATGGCAATAAAATGACTTTAAGCACTTATGGGTATGAATACCCATCACGTACAAGTTATGAATGAGTTATTCCTATGCATGTATTCATGTTTTAAATTATTATTTGGCTTTTAAGCTCAATTATGCATGATGCTAATTTGAAATGATCTATTGTAACACCCTCAATTTTTAAGCTAAGAGGCAAGTCGTTCCTTGTACGCGTATAGGCTCAACTTGATGACTTCTAATGTGGTGGGATCAATTTATAGATATTCAAAGTTTATTACATGTGGTTTGAGGTCACAAGTCTTATCCTACATCGAACCAAGACTTAAAGGATTCCAATCGGCTTAGTTTGAATATAAATTTGTATGAGGGTCAACTTCAAATAGTCATATAGTTTATCATATAATAATTTAGATGACCCACTACATACCAAATTTAGTTCTTTGAATTAACTTTCCAATGCATCTGATTTTGCCTTATTCTGAGTTCGGCGTAAAAAGTTATGACCATTTTACTAAAGCCTGTCTAGGCTGTCAAAAAGGGCAACGATCAGTTTGACTATCGAATGCATTTAGCGTACTTCCAAATTGAATGCCAAGTTGCTCCAGAATGTTTCAAAAACTATCAAAAAAAGGTAGTCTGAAGGTCCCATTACCGTCGAATGTTTTGGCAATGGGACCTATGAACCACCGATTTCGCTGTCGAGACACTTTAAAACAATATTTCTTTGACTTTTGATGATATTTTTACTTTTTCAAAAAGGGTTTTCAACCTATTTAACCCAAATACACCTTTCAAAGCCTATGTTTCATGCACAAATAACCTTTTCCTTCATTCATTCCAAAATTCTCTCTCAAGGAAGAAGACCAAAATCCTCCATTGAAGAACAAACTTCAATTTCTTCCAAATATTCTATCAAATCAAAGATTCTCTTCAAATTTCTTCTCTATTTTGGTTTAAGGTATGTGGGTTCTTCATCCATGGGTCCTTCAACCTATGGAGTCCAAAACCCTTTGTTTTTTGGTTAAATTTCTTGGTTTCAAGGATTATTTCTTTGTGGGTAATTCTTATTATTTATTATAAGCACAATTTAAGTTGAAATTTTCAATTATTGGTTTGATTATGCATGAACACCTATCAAGAGTTTATCCTATGAGTTGATTTTAATTATTAAATCTATGCATGATATGGTACTATGAAAATTATGAAATTTAAGATGAATATTATGATACCCAAATTGGGGATTTTGCGATAATGATGGTGGGTTGCTTTGAATGATTCTTAAATGACTTTGTTTTACTCCTCTCATGTCTTATATTCTTGAATTGCATGATTTTAAGCTCACATGCATATACCTATCATGTTTTGACTAAAGTTATATGACAAGCTTCTTATGTTGATGAAAGTCTTATGGCCAAGATATGCAAGTTAGAATGTTGTAATGATTGAGGGCTAATAAACATGCTATGAATCCATGAGAATGATATGAAAGTTATAATGATGTGAATCCCTTCTATGATTTTATAATGTGATAATTTTGATAAGCCACTCCTATGATACTACGATGAGTTGTGAAATTATGTAAGATATGACTATGTATATGAATTGAGTATTCCGTCGGATTGTTGACCTACCATTGAGAGGACATTGGGTGGTAGCCATTGCCTTAAACTATGTGCCACAATAGATTTGTGATATTGACTCCATAAATGGGCTTGTACTTACTAAAATAAATGATGTCATAAGGTAAGGATATTTCTTGACACCTACCGAAAAGGTCATGCCAGAAAGTAAGGATATTTCGTGACACTTACCAAAAAGGCTATGCCATAAGGTAAGGACATTTAGTTACACTCTCCAAAAAGGTGATACAGTAAAGTGAGGTGCATTATTTACCTAGGAAAAGTAGACCACTAATTGTTCAGTATGGAGTGAATATTGGATTTCAAATAGTAGCTCGGTTAGTCTTTTTTGTCGATTTTGATCCCTTCCCACATATGTATAGTACATCATGTGATTTGGTTACTCTCCATGCATTTTTTTACTAAGCTATTGATCATTCATGTCATGTTAAACCTACTTCCATTTTATATGATTATGCATCTTGTTCATTATGGATTATCTTTTTGTTGCATTGCCTCTACGATACTTAGTACATTTGTAATGACCCCCAGTTTAGGAGCCCTGAGTATAGAGAAGTTGGCCTAACAAGTGACCTAAAGTCTGATTTACGGGACCACTTACGACCCAAAGTTGATATACGACTTGTAGGTTTGGCTCTTAAACATAGAAGTTCAGGAAGGGGAAATGTTTCTAAGTGTATGGTAACCCACAAACCAAGTGACAACCTGTAGGATACCTCACAGCCTTTAGATTATTTCTTGAGTGGGACCCCAGACATGAAGGAAATTTGGAGATTTCAGAAAGGTGACTTATGAATTATTAGACAACTCATCAAATTATTTACGGCCCATAGAATCCTTTTATGGGTAGGGATAGGGAAGTAAGGAAAAATGGTTAAGTGTGCGAGGAATCTATATGTCCAACCATGACCTGTACTATTGTTCATGGTTTTCAATTCTACAAAATTAATTTTTAGGATTTTCAGATGTGATATCAGATGAAGAAACTTATGGCTCGAAGTTGACCTATGACCCATAATTAGGGTTCCATAAGCCACTTCCAATAATTTTTAATAGGGATAATTTGGTCATTTCCAACAATTCTATTCCTATACTATGTCATTTTGGGGACGAAAAGGTACCTATTTCAATTTTCAAGCCCTAATTTCTATCATTCTTCACTCTCAAATTCTCTAAGGCTAACGAGGCTCTCAAGACTAGGCAAGAACAAGGCTAGAGTTTGCAAAGTTTCTTCCCCAAAGGCTTTAATAAATTTCTCCTTATTTCTCCAAGTATGTGAGTTGATTTATGGGTATCCTTTCACTTATAAAGTTCCCTATTAAGTATTTTACCTTTTCTTTAAGTTCCTCAATTTATGGTGCATGCTTATGATGATTTCATGATCTGTATGTTATTATATGATACCTATCAAGTTTAGCAACTATTTTGCTAACTAAATATATGCATATTTGAAGTATGATGTTGATTCCATGATTAGTTTTGATATGATCAATGTTGGGGGATTTCGATGTTCCTTTTAAAAGAGATTTACTAAGACTTTTGTGATTTATGATTTTTCTATGCTAAAAACTAAGCTCCAACTTGTTTTCAATGAAAGTTTCCTATGGTTTATGGTTATGATTAGGGAATTAATGAAGAGCTCTAGAATTAAGTTTACCAAAGATATATGTATGAGGTTAATTGCCCTAATAGATATTTAAGAAAGATTCTTAAGTTTGAGCTACTCTTATGAGTGCTACTTATGATTCTAAGAATATTTTTATGGATTCTGTGGGATGACTTAGCACCGAGAGGACTAGAGATTGAGACTCATTCCATTAGTTGAGGCATGATTCCTTAAAGCTAAATCTCAATGTCACTAACTGTGTGCCACCATAGGAGCCTTTGTAGGTTAGGCTAGTTGATCCACATAGTCCCAAATGTTATAAATGATGCAAAATGCAAAGTTACTATGTTTTGGACATTTACCTTGGCAAGTAGATTCCCCTTTTCCCAATGGAAAGAGTGCATTCGCCTTTTCCCAATGGAAGGAGTTCATTGGATTCCATGTAGTAGGTTATATGGTCATACTTTCAGTTATGTCTATTTCCACAAGCTCATGATCTCATGTTATGTTTTCATTATATATACTTTCTTATACATTGCCTCATATTGGTCTTGAGCCATATTCATTGTGAATGTTTAAGCTTGCTTATGTATCTTTTACTTTATAAATCCTTATATGTTATGTTTATTAGTGATGGAATTACAATTTTATCCATGCATTACATCAGACATACATAGTACATTCAAACGTACTAACACATATTTTGCCATTATGATTTAACTACTCCAGGACATGCACTCCTCCACTGGCTTGAGGCTAGTTTTCGATGGCTAAGACTGGTAGATTTATTATGGTGTGCCCTTAGTTTGGGACTCTTCTACTTTTCTTCTATTTTGTATCCTTGCTTTAACTTTTAAATAATGCCCTTTTAAGGCCTTTACTTTTATGTTCCCTTACTTTGTATTCTTTTCTATTTGATTGAGATTGAACGATATCGATCCCATCAGTTTATGATATAGTTGGTATGCATATGGACAAATAAATAGATTGTTGTTCTTCCACTATTTTTTTTTAATGTCGCTTCATTGTCAAAATTAACCTTTAGACCCTTTTTCCATATTTCTTCCGCAAGAGTTTTACTTAATGCCTATGAATGCTTAAGATACTTGAGATGGCTTTGGTGAGGTGCCTTCAGGTATCACATTCGTTGTGTGATGACTAGGCCCCTAGATCGGGCCATTACAAACTTGGTATCAAAGCAAGAGGTTTTAAAATATTCCTTGCATGTCCATGCACACCCCATAACATAGAGTCTTATTTAGGGTTTTGAAGCATGTAACTATCTTGAGTGAGAGGCTTTGAGATGGTTTAGAAAGTCTTTCCTTCTTTCTTATTCATATCATGCCTTAGAGTTCAAGAAGTTTTTGATAACTAATGATGGGGTTATGCTTGTTTCTAGATCATGCCATTACGAAGAGCTCTCCATCAGCGAGGCATTCTTGAGGAACAAGTCTCTCTACTCTAGCAGGATGACGGAGTGTCTCGATGCGGAGTTCTGAGTCGCATTCACCTAGTTGGACCAGCATTGGACAACCAAGCAAATGGGAAGTGGCCATCCTTCTCATGTTCCCACTCCGACCACAAGACTACGTGATCTCATGCAGATGAACCCGCAAAAATTTCTTGGGTCAAAGGCAGACGATGACCCTTTTAAGTTTATTGAAGAAGCTTATCAGGTTATAGCAGTGATGGGTATTCCATCTAAAGAGAAAGATGAGTTGGTGGCCTACCAACTTAAAGGAGTAGCTAAGATTTGGTTTGAGCAATGGGCCAATGAGAAGGTCAGGAGCAGGGCCTATTGATGGGGGCAGAATTCAAATGTACCTTTTTGGATTACTTTTTTTTTGCATCGAGCTTAGGAAGGCAAAGGTCTAAGAGTTCATCAACTTGAAGCAAGAGAGCATAAGTGTGAGGGAGTATGCCCTCCATTTTACTAAATTGTCAAAGTATGCTCCATTTTGGTCACGGATCCGAGAGCTTGCCTGAGCAATTTTATTTTGGGTATCTCCTAGTTTGTCTCTGAGGAGTGTAAGGCAGCCATGTTTGTCAAGGAGATGGACATTTCCCACTTGATGACGTATGTAGAGAAGATTGAGGAAAGAAAGGTTCGTGAAAGGATAAGGAAGTCCAAGAGGGCTCGAGTTGAAGGTAAAAACTACTCTCACCAATGGGGCGGTGGTCATAAATTCCAAGGTGGCCAAAAGTAAGGTCGACAAGGATCCACCAACACTCCTCTTTCCCGAAAAGATAAAGGGGTGGATCCCAAGCTCCAAAGTCCAAATTTTCCCGGAGTGCGGGAGGCCTCACAAAGGTGAATACCTAGCCAGGTCAAATTCTTGCTTCACTTGTGGAAAGCCTGGCCACCATTCTAAGGATTGTAGGAGTGAAGGCACAAGGCCTCAAGGCCAAAGGGGTCTAGTTCAAGGTGCCCAAAGGACCAATCAGTTCTATGCTATTCATCATCACCAAGAGGTCGAAGAAGCTTTGGATGTGGTTATAAATTGTTTTTTATTTTGATGCATATAAACTTTTAGATTCAAGAGAAAAATTGTCTTTATAAACCCATTCTTTGCATATAAGTTTCATGCATGTCCAAAAGTCTTCCATGAGCCCTATGAGATAAGTAACCCTGTAGCTGAATCTATCATAGCGCAAAGAGTCTATAAAGGTTGTCCTATTTCTATCTTTCATAAAAGGATTCCTTGTGATTTTGTTGAGCTTTTTATAGTGGATTGTGATGTGATTCTTCAAATGCATTGATTACGTTCTTCTTACACCATTGATTGTAGAACCCATAAGGTCAAATTCCAATTCCCTAATAAATCAGTTCTTGGATGGGAGAGTAGCAACTCTTTGTATAGGGGTTGATTCATTTATTTTGTGAAGGGCTACAAAATGATTTCCAAGGGGTGCATCTACCACTTGGTGAGAGTCAAAGATATCTCTTTAAAAGTTTCTTCTCCTGAGTCAGTCCCCATTATAAGTTAATTCCCTGATCTCTTCCTAGATGAGTTACCAGGTGTCTCTCCAAAAGGGAGATAGATTTTGGTATAAAGCTCTTGCCCAATACTCAGGCTATCTCATTCCCTTCTTATAGAATGGCTCTTGTATAATTGACAGAGTTAAAGGACCAATTAAAGGGTTTGTTGGATAAAAGTTTCATTAGACCTAGTCGGTCTCTATAGGGCGCCCTGGTGTTATATTATTTGTAAGAAAGAAGGATGAGTCACTCCACATGTGTATTGATTATCAACAACTCAATAAGGTTACCATAAAGAATAAGTATCCCTTCTAGAGGATAGATGATTTGTATGATCAACTACAAGGGGATCTCATTTCTCCAAAATTGATTTGAGTTTTAGTTATCATGAATTTAGGGTGAGAGAAAGTGACATCTCTAAGACAATTTTTTGAGCTAGGTATAGTTGTTTTGAATTAGTGGTGATGTCGTTTGGCCGCACTAATGCACTAATGATATTTATGGACCTCATGAATAGGATATTCAAGCCTTACCTTGATATGTGGTGTTTATTAATTACATTCTTATCTACACCTGAGGTGAACAAGAGTACATAAAGCACTTGAGGGTAGTATTGCAAACCCTAAGGAAACAGAAGCTCTATGCGAAGTTTAATAAATGCGAGTTTTGTCTAGGTGAGGTTATCTTTCTTGGGCATGTGGTATCTAGAGAGGGTATCTAAGTTGATCCTAAGAAGACCGACATGGTGAAAAATTAACCGAGGCCATTGACTCCTACTAACATAATGAATTTCTTAGGTCTAGTGATGAGTCCATATGTTAGACTCATTTTGGATATGAATTTCAAAGAAACATTGCCCTTAGTGTGCTAATAATTCCAACTTCTAACAAATATGTATATGCTATGATAGGAAATAGAGTTAAAAAAGTGGAAAAGAGCAAGACTTTGTGAAAACTTGGAAAATGAGCAAAAGTGCTGAATGGCAGTGAAAAGCAGTCCCGCTGACATACTTAACGGTCCGCCGAACATTCAAGGAGATCGCCTAACTATGCAACAACCAAGGTTCCAGATTAAGTCATAAGTATAGTTAGGATTGATGCCATAAAGCATACTCGGTGATACATCAAAGTGCACAAGTTATTACCTAAAGTTGCAGCACCCAAAACCCCAAAACACTGATAGAAAGGTGATATAAAGAATATTTTGGCGCATTGCCAAATTGGAAAGGCAAAGCAAAGAGTTGTTGCCTAATATTGCAGTGGACGAAGCCTTATAAAGATGCACATAAAAGTGGTTAAGTGCACATTCGATGCATTACCGGAGTTCTCGGCGATGGTTGGCCTTGACTACCGAATGATTTTTGCAGCATAAATTTTCACACATTTGCATGGAGTATATAACAAATTTTATAAAGGGAATTATACATCATTTGTTCATTTCATATCAGAATAATTATTCTGAAGTAGTAGTAGTATATAGAACTTTCCTCTTAGAGTGTAAGGGAAGCTAGGGTTTTGAAGCTTTTGAGCATCAAATTGGAGAAGATTAGTTGGTTATAATAAACTGATTTGTACTCAGTTTTGTTACCCATAACTTCTGCTACTATGTATCATATTCAATCTTTAATTTCTAATATGTGTCGCTAAAAGCGCCATGTTGGGGGTGTGCTTTTGACATGGGTCTTTAATTTATTTAATTGGTTAGTAATATCTTAACTTATCTGTTGTTGATTTGGGTGAATTTATATCTGTTCCTAAGTTTAATGTATAAATTTCAAGGTTGCAAACTTGGGGTTTCATTTTAGATCTTTGATTGTTGCCTTAGCTGGAACTATTATAGTGTGGAAAGGGTATAATGGTTAGAAACCTTATGGGGTTTCAGTTGATTTCCACATTCATTGATTCAATGGCCAAGATAGTAGGGGTTTTGCTGCAACTTCTTAGGCCAAGCGTGTCCTCAGTGGTTTGCATGTAATATCTTAGCTGATTCGTACGAAACACCCATATATCATAGGTGATTTAGGTTACAAGTAACTTAGCCTATTAACTCAATATCAAGTCATATAGTCAAGTACCTCAACCCATTTGATAGATTAGTTCCCATATTTATACAACCTCGATATCTTCCCTTAATAACTATTTAATTTATTAATTAGATCATGTTAGTTGAACTCTATTTTGATCATTGAAACCCCCTCCCCCCAGATCTTTCAATTACTTGGTCCAATGAGTCACTTCCGCATTGAACAATGATTCCATGTAGGATTGACACCAAAATCTAAAGTTGGGTTATTATGCTAATGACGACTGCCCCTTTTGCCTTTGAGTAGTCGGGTTGAGTGACATAAAAAATGGCACCATTCCTAGGGAATTGGTGTGTTCACATCGAAAGTGTTTGTTGAGCTTTATTCTTGTATTTAGAACTTTTTTTATTGTTTTTTGTTGATTTTTGCTGATTGAACAATAGGCATAAAGATAGAGGATGATAGAAGTATTCATTGTGAGAATGTTAGGGGCATGAAAGAGATACAAGATGTTAATTAGGATCAGGTTAGAAGTATCGGTGTTGTCCGACTATCCCTATTGGCTAGAAGATTTAACTTCCATGTACTGAGCACTATGTTACAACTCCTACAACTGAAGGGATTGTTCGGAGGGCTCGGCCATGAAGATCCTCATGAATACTTGAGGAACTTTATTGATATGTGTCTCCCATTCAACTTTAGAGGAGTGAGCTAAGAAGCTATTCGGCTGAAGCTATTTCCTTTCTGCATCACAAGAGAGGTATTGAGATAGCTAGCGACGTTACGTCATGATTCTATTACTTCATAGGAGAAGCTGCAAAATGCATTCCTAGAGAGATTTTTCCCTCTCTCAAACATAATTAAATTGTGAAAAAGTTTTGAGAAATTCAAGCAGCTAGAGGGTGAGTCGTTGCATGAAACATGACTCTGGTTTTGAAAACTCTTGCGTCAGTGCCCTAATCATAGAGTTCCAAACCATATGCTCTTGCAATACTTTTACGTGAGTGTTGATATTGCAAACAAAGAAGTAGCTGATCAGCTAGTGAGAGGAGGTCTAATGACACAATCATTCACTAAAGCTTATAACCTTTTGGATGGTAAGACAAAAATTAATAGAGCATGGTACACAAGAGATGACATAGTACCTTCAAGCAATAGAGGACCAACTAAGGAGCAGCTTGCTAAAGACCAAGAAAGGGATGAGAACATGGTTAAGATGTAACTAATCTTAATCTTTTGACCAAGCACGTCATGGGAAAATGACAAGAGTGTGAATGTTATAGGAGGTACAAGAGAAGTGGTGTTTGAAAAGGCACCATTTGAAGGTGGTTATAAATGAAGAATGTCATTACATGGGTAACTAAATGGTAGCTTCTCGACACATTTGCATGGAGTATATAACAAATTTCATTTGAAGGTGGTTATAAATGAAGAATGTCATTACATGGGTAACTAAATGGTAGCTTCTCGATCGGATTTTCAAAGACCTCTTGGGAATCAAGGTTGGAACAATAACTTCGGATGGTGAGACCGAGCATGGACTCATCAACCTCAAGTTGGGGGTTGGCAGAACCATGAGGGAGACAGGTAGTGTAAGGATCCAAACTTCATATGACCTTAATAGAACTTGGATATTTGGTTCCAGAAAGTTTTAGACCAAGGTGACACTTCAGGGAAGCCTCCATGGGTTGTGTAAAGATATATAGACTTCATAGAGGTGTCTTGAGGTGGCCCTTGGCCTTGTTAATACCAAGTCTCACCTCATATGATCCACACACGGTCCGTGTAAGGCTTTACGGGCAGTGTGGTAGACTATGTGGAGGGCCTTGGCCTTGAAAATCCACATTTTGGCCAACACACTTTACACATGGACCTCTCACAGGGCATATAGCCTTTCACGGTCCATGAGATCTTCTGTATGGGCATTGGAGTGAAAATTTTCTATGTATTGGATCACTGCCTCGTAACTTTGTTATTGAAAAATTTTCTAAATAAAGCTTCCTGGGATGCCACATGGTTCGTTTGACCCCTTACGGGCTATGAAGCTTTCTGTATGGATAATGGCATGTATATTTTCTAAGTATGGAATTATCATGACTGATCTTTGTCACTGAGAATTTTTCTAAGTATCAGATCATGGAAGGGCACACGAACCTTACACCTTGGTATGGGCCATATACCCTCTCACAGGACCATTGGAAATATTTTTCTACTCATTTTATTAATGGTATTTTCATAATTATGGTGTCTCCTTAGGGTCTTTTGTGACTTTCTATGCTATATAATGACATTTAAATGAGTTAAACTCTATTTCCCTCATTCAAATTCACTTTCACACTTAGAATTATGCTCAACTCTCTTTAGAACTCCTCTCAAAAAATCTAATGGAGAATTAGCTTGGGATTCAAGGAAGGACTCCAATCTTCATCAAATTCTTTCTGTTACTTCTTGGTGAACTTAGGTATGTGGGATTGATTCTTGGTCCCTTTCAACCAAGAAGACCCAAACTCTTTTACCATTGATTTATGGAATTTAATCTTACATTAATTATGAGTTTTAAAGATTATTATTTATCAAATTTAATTAATGTATGACCTATGCTTTATTGTTGATTTTAAGTTGATTTAAGCCCTAATATGTTGGATTACATAAGTATTATGAAGATTTAGATATGCACTCTCCCTTTAAAGTTTGATTTACACATGGGTAGTCAATATTATGATTTGAATGTGGATTTTACTTATAGATTTATTTGAATTTCTTATTGAATTGTTGATTTAAGATTGAATCTACATTGCCCATTTGATTCATATATCATTCATGGTATTCATGAGCATTGAATTTTATAAAATTATCGGCGGGTTAAGCTCACATATGTTTTATGAAAATAATTTTGGTGAGTTAAGCTCACATATATGGTTATGACAAGAATGTAATCACATAAATGTCTATGATATTCCCTTTGAGTATTTTGGGTGTTTACACCATTTTGATATATGTGAATGAGCTATTCCTATGCATGAAAAGTATGATTTGAAGTATGTTTTGGATTTTTAGCCCAAGTGTGATTGTTTATGAAATATGTTTGGCCTTTGAGCCAAAGTATGCATTGAAATGATTGGAAATGACTTGTGCCTCTTCTGAAAGCATGTGTATACATATATTGTGAGATGTTGACTTAGCATCGAATGGATTGGGTGCATCAGGGCTATCCCCAAGGATCCTCTCTCTTTTCTTGAACTATGTGCCAACATAGGTATATGGTAGCCATTATCGAAAAGATGGGGTCATAAGGAATGGTTAAGCATTTTGATATGATTTGATATGGAAATCCTTCTAAAAAGATGAGATTGTAAGAAAGGTGTCCATCACACCAAAAAGACTGGGTCATAAGATGTTGTGTAGATTACTCTTGACAAGTAATCTTCTCTTACCAATGGAAGGTCTATATCAGATGAATTCATGTAATAGTTAGCATGAGTTTGAGGTGGCAGTCATGGCCATATCCCCTTTATATATGAACATTATGGCATCTCATGCATTATGAATTTCATGGCATATTGTTATACTACTTCTCTTTATTATATACATCTCTTTGTATATTATGTACCCTTATCATCTAACATTTAATGCATGTTTGGTAAGACATATGCATTGCATGCACACATACTTATTACATTTAAATGTATTAACACATACTTTTGCCCATATGATCTAACCATGTAGGGACCAAAGATGACCTTCATCGACCGTTCAGCGGCTAGATCGGATCTTGAGATACTTGTTGCGTTGAGTCCTATATGCAAAGGACAAACCACCCTCCTTCTACCTATGGTGCTTTTGTTTATATTAATTACTTTGAGGGTAAGCTCGGGATATGTACTGGCCCTCGTCCTATCTTATGACTAGAGGAATTGTTGGACATCTTGTAGACTCTTGTATGAATATATGCTATGTGTTGTATTTAGAGATTATGTTTATGGTTATGGCTATCTATCGAATATGATTATTATGAATTGCTTATGAGCATTATTATATGGAATTTATGATGTGGGAATCTGGAAGATCCTAAGTCCTAAATTGCCCCTATAGAGTGAATCATATTTACCTGCCCCTTAGTCTTATTGTGCTACGTGTTATTCGAATCCATATCAATTCTTATCCCTATAATATCCCCAAAGCATGAGTTTTACTTTTCCATCCCTTAAAACTATGTATTTACTATTTATGTAGGCTTTCAAATCGAGGATGTAAATATGAATACTTTGAGGCTTGTTTTGGGACCCTTGGGTTCCCATTCGCCATGTCACTCCTAAACCCTAGGTCCAGTTCATGACAAGCTTGGTATCGGAACACTAGTTTTGTAAATGATCTTTAAAGTCTAACATGTTGCGTCAAGTAGAGTCCTATTCATAGGTGTAAAGTGCACCATGCCTATAAGTGGGAGGCTATGATGACGTCCTAGGAATTATCTCACTTTTCATGACTTATGTGATGCTTTGAACAGTATGTTATGGTTTCCTTATCCAGATGATGTCCTTACCATGTTACAGAAGATGCCTGCACGAAGAGCTCCCTTACCAAGACCAGCCCCGACTAATAAGGACCAATTCACCAAGGGCCTATAAGGAGCCTATCACTAATGGTGAATTCCGTATGTCCTTTGCTATGCTTGCACAAGTGGTGGCTACTTAGACTAAGCAGGCTAATCTTCCTCCTCGTGATCCCACTCTAGCTTCTAGGGTGAGAGATTTCACCAGGATGAATCCTTCGAAGTTCTATGGGTCAAAGACTGATAAGGATGCTCAAGAGTTTATTGATGAGCTCACAAAGGTGTTAACTATTATGGGAGTCACTTTTGAGGAGAAAGTTGAGTTGGCTACTTATCAGTTGAAAGATATGGCTTACGTGTGGTACACTCAATGGTTGATGGAAAGGGTTTTTGGTAATGTTGTTAATTAAGAAGAGTTCAAGTTTGTATTTCTGGATCATTTCTTCACTCTTGAACTTAGGAAAGCTAAGATGACAGAATTCATAACCTCAAACAAGGTGGTATGAGTGTGAATAACTATGCCCTCAAGTTCACTAAGCTCTCAAAGTATGCCCCTATGCTTATGGCAGCTGACCCCATGCAGGAATGCATAAGTTTATTTTTGGGATCTCTGATTTAGTTGTGAAGAAATGTCATATGGCTATGCTTATTTAGGATATAGACATCTCCAGGCTCATGACTAATACTGAACAGATTGAAGGAGAAAAGCTTAGGGAGAAGAGGGTGTATGATTGTAAGAGGGCTTGTTAGGATGATGATTCTCCAACTCCAAGGGTGGTGGTTATGGTCACTTCCAACGGGCCCAAGTTCTAATGCTTGGGTTGCTAATGCTAGAGTGCCTCCTACCAAGGCACCGGTTGGTAGTGGACCATTATTTCCTCGGTGTGACAAATGTGGAAGAAATCACATAGGTGCTTGTTGGAGGGAGTTAGATGCATGCTTTTGGTGTGGTGATAAGGACCACAAGATTGCTGATTTTCCTAAACCAGCTCAGAAAAGTTAGGGTCAAGTGGCTTAAGGTGCTCAAGGCTAGCAAAAGGTTCCACAAGGTGGTGCCCTAAGAAATAATAGGTTATATGCTTTGCTTGCTCGTCGAGAAGTTGAGGAGAGTCTGGATGTTGTGACTGGTACGTTAAAAGTCTTTGATTTTGATGCTTATGTTTACTTGATCTAGGTGCAAATTTATCTGTTGTGACTCCTCTTTTTGCTGCTAAGTTTAGTTCGAGCCTCAAAATTCTAAGGGAGCCCTTTTTGGTTTATACTCCCATTGGTGAGTCTATTGTTACTCATAGAGTGTATCGGGGTTGTCCTATTTTTATTTTGCATAAAGTTTTTGCGTGTAATTTTGTGGAACTTGAGATGTTTTATTTTGATATCATTCTTGGGATGGATTGGTTTCACACTTTATACGCCTCTGTATATTGTAAAACCCAGAAAGCCAAGTTCCTATTTCTAGTTTAGCTTGTTCTTGAATGGAAGGGTAGTGACTCTGCTATCAAAGGTTGATTTATTTCCTACTTAAGGCCCGAAAAATGATTTCTAAGGGGTGTATTTATCATATTATGAGGGTTAAAGATATAGAATCTAAGTCACCTACTCTTGGACTAGTTTGGTGGTAAATGAGTTTTCGGATGTGTTTCCGGAAGACTTGCCAATATTCCTCCTGAAAGGGAAGTAGACTTTGCACAGATCTTCTCTTGGATACTCAACCTATCTCTATTGCTCCTTATCATATGGCACCGATTGAGTTGAAAGAGTTGAAGGATCAGTTGAAGGATTTATTGGAGAAAGGTTTCATTAGGCCAAGTATATCTCCATGAATTGCTCCAGTGTTATTTGTAAGAAAGAAAGATTGATCTCTTCAGATGTGCATTGGTTATAGGCAATTGAATAAGGTAACCATCAAGAATAAGTATCTGTTGCCAAGAATCAAAAACTTGTTTGATCAACTTCAAGGGGCCAACCATTTCTCAAACATTGACCTTCGTTTCGATTATCATCAGTTGAAGGTTAGGGACTATGACATTCCCAAAATGGCTTTTCAAACTAGATATAGGCACTTTGAATTTGTGGCGATGTCATTTGGTTTGACTAATGCTCTGGTTGCGTTTATAGATCTTATACATCGGGTGTTCAAGCTATTCCTTAATACTTTTGTGGTTGTCTTCATCAATGATACCCTTATCTATTCTTGAAGAGAGCGGGAGCATATAGATCATTTGAGGCTAGTTCTTTAGACTTTGAGGGAGAAGAAATTGTATGCTAAATTTAGAAAATATGAGTTTTGGTTGGGTGAGGTAGCTTTTCTTGGTCATGTGGTGTTTGGTGATGGTATAAAAGTTAACCCGAAGAAGACAGAGGCCATGAAGGATTGGCCCAGACCATTGATTCCTTTGGATATTCAGAGCTTTATCTGCTGATGTATCAAGGTTGACCCAAAGAAGATTGAGGTCGTGAAGAATTGTCCTAGACCATTGACTTCTTCAAATATTCATTGTTTTCTTCGGTTCGATAGTTATTATAGAAGGTTTCTTGAAGGTTTCTTATCTATTGCATCTCCAGTGACCAATTTGACCCAAAAGAAGGCCAAGTTTGTATGGTCTGATGAATCTGGGAAGAGTTTTCAGACTCTAAAGGATCGGCTTACATCAGCTCCTGTTTTGACTTTATCGGATGGCTTAGATGGGTTTGTGGTATATTGTTATGCTTTTAAGATTGGGTTGATTTGTGTACTTATGCAACTTGGTAAGGTGATAGCTTATGCATCGAGGCAAATGAAGGTGCATGAGCGTAATTACCTGACTTATGATCTTGAGTTAGCGGCAGTAGTGTTTGCCTTGAAGATTTGGAGACACTATTTGTATAGGGTGCATGTTGATGTCTTCACCGACCACAAGAGTTTTCAATATGTATTCACTCAAAGGGATCTTAACTTGAGACCAACGAGAGTGTTGGAACTCCTTAAGGGCTATGGAATGAGTGCACAATGTAATTCTGGCAAGGCAAATCTAAGGTGAGTATTTTACTGCTTTTTATTTTGAATAATGGGTGTTAAATTGTGTAGGAGTGATAAGAAAAATAAGAGTGGCAAGTTGATAAGGGCGACCAAGAGGGACTACTCGGCGTATCGCAGAGAAATATTGATTAATTTGACCGTACTAGGGGTCGAGTGGTGACTTTGGAGGTGCTGTCAAATTTGGCAAATAAAATTTCCAATCGACGAATCACCGATCCCAGTCGGCGATGGTCAATTTCACCGACTTCAGGGCAGAAGACAAGGTAAGCTTAGTGTGAAAAAAGAGATCCCTAGTATGCTTGGTTAATGCCAATTGTTCTAGGCAGTGTGGTTCGATATCACCGAGCATGCACGCTCACCAATCTATTTAAGGCTTTTCAAATGCTTTGGCCAGTCTATTGTTACTCATAGAGTGTATCGGGGTTGTCCTATTTTTATTTTGCATAAAGTTTTTGCGTGTAATTTTGTGGAACTTGAGATGTTTTATTTTTTCATTTTCCACCTTCTCTCCTTTTCTCTTCCCTCACATGTCAATACCCCTTCCTTTTGCTTTTCTTTGAAAATTTTCACCAAGAAGTTTGGGAATAATCATCAAAGGGAATCACAAAGGTCTCATTACGTCTCATTGTTGAACAAGTATGATCTTAGTCCTTGTTCTAGTTCTCTAAAGAAACTATTGTTTGTAAAGTTGATCAGGGTTTGTGATGTGAAAATGACGCCTTAAACTTTGAAATTCTTATTAAGAATCAAGTGGGTAGGACTTCAGAGTTGTTTTTGAACCATTTGTTACATGTATGTATGATTGATTCAGGATTTTGGCATCTTTTTATTAATATTGAAATTTGGGGGTGTACATGAGTTAGGAAAGAGTCAGGAGTGAAGGGTTACTTGTTTATGGGTTTGGCCCCAAATTTTATGCTTGATATGATGCTTGAATTTGTTTAATTAAAACTAGGCTATGATCATATGAATGCCTTCTTGAAACGTGCTTGCCTGTTGGATTGATTGCTTCTGTGGCCTATGGGTGAAGTGTGAGTAACCTCTGATCTCCCTTAAGCAATTGAACTTTCCCTATGATAGATTGGTTGACGTTATTCTTAAGGGTTAGTCGTCAGAGCTAGCCAATAATTAAGCTTGAATTGATGTGTTGTGGTGGGTTAGTATGTGCATTTCATCCATGTGAACTTTGAAATTGTTAAAGTTTTGGTGAATTGATGAAGGGGCTTGCCAGTCAAGATAGGCGGTGGTCATTTTGACCGCCTAAGTGCACTCGATGATGCGGCCATTCGACACATATAACACCTTAATTGGCTGTGTTTCTTAAGAGACTACTATAACTTTCAGCTATGAACTTTCTTTGTTGCTGAACCAATTCATTGTATCACAGATTGAACATAAGTATCACTAAAAGTAGCAGTAACCCTACGTCTGAAATTTATACAAAAAGGCAATGGTCTGTTTGACCATTGAATCAGCTTGCCAATTCGCCGAGTATGATATGCGGTCTAATTGCCCAACCTATTTTGAATGTGTTTCATATGATCAAATATTGTGCTTGATTATTTCTCAATGCTTTCTCAAAAGTGTTTAAAGATCATTATGGTGCAGGAATGGGAAAACCAAAGGAACAGGTCACACGAGGTTGATCAAGAGCAGTTTGGTGGGTTGTCATAGCTCCCGATAGAGCAGAAAGAAGAGCCCAATGGCCTAAAAAAGAAGTACAAGGCAAGGGAAAAAGAAAAGTAGCTGAATAACAGGAATCCACCAGTGATAAGGATGCATAACTCAACATAACTTGGACTAGCTCAGAGAAGGAGGAGGAGAGACCCAGACCTTCCAAAAAGCCAACTTTGGAGCCTAGTTTGAAAAGGCACTGGAGTGAAGGTAGGTCGAATTCTACTAATGATCCTCTAATCCAGACATCCTAAAGGATTAGAGAAGTCAAAACCCTAAGTCACCTGAACAGAGTTAGAGCAGTGGGAAAGTAGACAATTCTCAAGGAGAAATAATTGTCCACTGATGGGGTGATTTATAGATATCCAAAGGTTTGGGAAACTCTTAAATTCAATAATTCCCAGTTGTTCACCAAACCTCGGGATCCATATGTGCCTTCCCTGGTCAGAGAATTCTATGACACCTATAATAAGGTTGTTCTAAAGAACAAAAGTAGAGTCAAGTCGTTGCTCAAGCCCCTTGATGTTGTGAAAATTTGGGGAGTGCAGATCCCATGCAGTCCAACTAAAACTAGGATATCTTGGGATGTATAAACAGGGATAAAAATGAAATAAATGAGATGATGAAAGTGAAAACAATTGATGATATTATGTTTGGCTCCAATGATTAGTATTCTAGTTCCCTCATGGTTAGAAGAGTGATCCATCATCGAAAAAAAAGAAATGAATGTTTCGGCAAGGTTTTGGTTTTGATTTATCAGTAGCAACTTGATGCCATCACAAACGAATTAGTGCATCGCCCGATTAAAGTGGCACTAGTTGGGAGTATCATAGATTGCAAAAGGCTAAATCTTGATACTATTATTGCTCCAAAAATACTTATGAAAGTAAAGCAATTCCAGACCTCTCTACCCTTTCCAAGTCTCATCATTATGCTATGTAGAAGAGCTAGAGTTGTATGGAGTGAAAAGACTGATGTCGAGGTGACTCCATCGGAATCCACTAACATTAAGAGGATCGAGGCTGAGTATTTGAAAGATGAAGAGGATAAAGCTATAAAGCAACCAACTGACAAAATGTTGATTGTTGATATTGAAGCTCTTGAGTCTAGCGCTGTAGAGCTAGGTACCAAGGCAGGTATATCTTTTTCTTCCCCTATTATATATTCCTTTGCTGCTTTTATTCCTTCTACGAAGACAGAGGCTACAAATGATCAATCCCCAGTCACTAGGGCTACTATTTTTGCGATTGGCTACCTAGCCAAAGTCGCTGATCTTCGGGCAACAAGGGTTGAGTCATTTGTGCCAAAATTAGTTGATCCAGCTATTGCCAAGGCCTTAAAGCCATATGTTGAGGCCTAAGCAAAGAAGAGTGAGCTAAATAGAGCTCACAAGTCTGCTGACTTGAGCTAAATAAAGCTCACAAGTCCACTAACTTGAGTTAAATAAAGCTCACAAGCCATATGACTACAGAAGGGAGTTGGGCAACTAAGGGGATAAAGTGTTAGCTATTGAGAAAGCAAGTGGTGGTAGAATAGACACATCGGCTTTAAAAGTCGATATTGATGAATTGAAGAAAGAAGTGACCTCCCACCAATCCACTGACTTGAGCACATTTTTTAATGGGCTGAAAGATCCATCACTCAAGATGGATGTGGCTACAATCCCAAATGAGAGGCCGAATGTAGAGCTTCTGAGAGATAGCGGTGAAGAGAACCAGGAGGTGAGCACCCTCGAGACTGATGAAGAGACATTAGGAGTGGAGCATAGCCAAGAGGCCAAGAAGAGCTAGATGGAGTGGACAGCAAGATGGTGGATACAGTGCTTGCAGCTTCTGTTCTAAATCAGTCCATGATTGGCACATTTGGTGTGAGTGCACCTGAGCCTGCTAGGCCCGACATTGACCTTGAGCGTACACTGGTAGAATAAGACATTAATGTCCCTATGATATCTTTTTAGCTCCACCACTACTACCACCACGACCACCACCACAACAGGATTGACTTAACACGAGGACTCCAAGGATTAGTACTTTCTCTTATGCTTGCTCTTTGTTGTCCATTGCATATTGAGATAAATGTTTATTTTTTTAGGAGAGGTTGAGCTTAAGGAATTTCGCTATCTTTTGAATGTTTTTATTTTTGGTAAGATAATGATAGTACTTCATTTTGATAAATGGTGCTATTGATGAATATCTAGATAATTTTTAACTTTTTGGGTTGTATATAACTTTTAATTTGGGTTGTAATAGAATAATGTTTATTTTTGTTATTTCCTTTGTTTCTCTTGTTGAATGGATGAATAAATGCAAATTTTTGGAAAATTTCGTGCATAGATGGCAAGCATGCGAATGTAATATTGTGTGTCTAGTCCTTAGCAATCTGAGCATTGGTGATCCATATCTTTGATTCGTACAGTGTCATGGATGAGGAGTATGTACTCACTAATTAGTCCTTTCTTGACAAATCAATCTCCGAATAGATCTAAGAAATCTTGAGTTGACTCTGTGAGAAATCGAGCTTGGAAATATGATGATAAAAATTGTTTGAATGCAAAGCCATTTAGTCGATGTGAAATTAGTTAACTTGTTGAAATGCTTGTATTGAGTCACCTGAACTTGCTTGATTTATCTTCAGAAGCAACTTGGTTAATTCCGAATTAGGAGAGGATCTTAGGCCTACTTTGGTTCCATTAGTCCAATTTGATCATAGTGACATCCATGGGCAATGAATTGAATCCTTAGTGGACTCTTTTGAGCCTTGATCCCTTCTTTGGCAACCTTGTAACCTTGACTCATGTTTGTGAAAGACAAGTCCTTTTTGTTCCCTACTAATCCCTCCTTGAGCTTGAAAATAAAGTAGTTACCAAAGGCTAAGTTAGGGGTGGTTAGTAGGAAGAAGGAAGTATCTCCGATGAAAGAGTCAGAAAAAGAAGGGATAGAAATGAAACAAAGACATTGAGGAGTTGATGTGCAGTGAAAATACAATACTTTTGATGCTTAAAACTTAGAATGGAATTTTGTGTGTTCTCAATACGATGTTAGTAGGTTTGATATGTGTTTGTGTTTGTTTTGCAGGATTTCAGGGTTGGCACAATCTTTAGGCAAAATATAGAGAAGTTGATGAATTTGAGGATCTACGAGACCCTTTACGCGCCATAAAAGGGGTTTTGTGTGCAATTCCAGTGAAGGATGTATTTCTGAAGTTGGATCTATGAACATGCACATGAACCCTAGAAAATTTTGTAAGCCATAGATTCAGTCTCCTACCTTGAGGGTCGAAAGCAAAGTCAAGAATTGAAGCAATGGTTCACAAAAGCCCGACTACGAGCCGTAAACTTTTATATGGCCCATAGAGCACCTCGTAGATCTTACCGACCCAATTGTCCTATTTTATTTTAGATTTGTAATTTAAATACTATAAATGTATTTTTAGGTTATTTTTCTTAGAGGGAGAGGAGATAACAAAGAAACAAACATTAGAGATTTTGAGAAACACTTGTAAACATTAATTTCATCTTCTAAATGGAATCTTATGATTCTCATTGAAGCTTTGGTTTTTCTTGTGCTTAATTTGATTGTGTAAGTGCTCTATTATGTTATTCAAATTCATAAGTCTTGCATTTACACTGATCATGAGTAACTAAATCCACAACTAGGATTGTGAGAACTATAAAGAACTAACAACGTAAAATCGGATAATTTGTAATTCTTGAAAAGTGTGCATGTGTATATTAATTAATTCTCTTCATTTTGAATGCTTTCAAGTAATGGCCAACATTAGAACCCGCCTAGTGTTACTGACAGGAACAAGGTAGTAATGTATAGGAAAAGAGATTAATTAACAGGATTCAATCGATGTTTCTCATCAAATCAACCAAACTGGACCAAGGGGAGGTTGTACCGGGACAATAATTAAGGGTTGGTAATGTCACAATGCTGACCAAATCACTTAGTGAAATTTACCTCTCACCTAGGCAAAAGGGTTTGGTGAACTTAACTTACCGTTATGCATGCTATACTTTTGAAAAGAACTTGGTTATCTAGTAATATTGAGTTAAGGAATCATGGGGAACGCAAAACCCTAGTTTCGCTTCATATTGGTTTAACATTTGTTTTAGTTACAATTACATTTTACTTGTTATTACAAATCCCCCCCTTTTGGGGAGATAAGTTGTTTAATAAACCCTAATTGCAATTGAATTCTTCTAAGTCTACCATATTCTCTTAGGTTCGACCCTAACCTTGGTTAGATTCTATATCTTGGCAATGACCGTTTTAGCCTAAAAAAGGAGGTGTAGCTTAGGCGACATCAAAATTTTGGCACCGTTGATGGTTAATACGGCTAGACTTATTTAATTCAAGTAAATTAGGAAATAATCCTTATTTCCCTCATTTTACTTTTTTTTTGTTGTTTTTGTTTTCTTTTAGGGTATAGGTGTAGTGTATGCCTAATACACAAAGTTGAGGCATACCATTGACTCCGCTTGACCTAGAGATCCAAAGAATACTGAGAAGAATGGCCCATGATAAAGCAAACAACGCGAAAAATACAGCTCTGAACTGGAATGAGGATGAGAATTGAAATAATAAAAACCCACCTCCTCTTGAGGATATTGATCCACAGGACTTCAATGCCAACGCTTATTAGTGGAATCAATATCAGCTGAACCCTATGGTTGTGGAGGTCACTGGAGGTATTGTGTTACCACCACTACTAGCTAACATAAATTTCATGGTTTTGAGTGGGTTACTTTAGGTGCTGCAGAATCGTAGGTTGTTCACGGGCCTACCACTAGAGGATCCGCATAGCCATTTACACAATATGACATTTGTCTCTAAGATGTGATGGGAACATAGAATATGTCTATGGATATTATAGGACTATGTGTCTTTCTATTATCTCTGACAGGCAATGCAACATTATGGCTATCCGAGCTCCCATAGAGTTAGATCACCAGTTGAACTGAGTTGCTGAAGTCCTTTTTCGAGAGCTACTTCCCAAGATCAGAGAAGCTCAAGTTGAAAGATCAAATAAATTTGAGAAACTTCTTGGTGATCCGATCAGCACTATATGGGAATGGTTCATGAAGTGTTTGAGAAGTGTCCCAGACACCACAAAATTGTTGATAATGTCTTGGTGGAGATCTTCTACTGTGCCCTTGTCGTGAATAGCCAAGCCTATGTTGACACCATTATGGTGGGCATGTTCTTAAATCAACCATTTGGAAGGATCACAGAAAGAATGGAAAGGGTGATCAAGACCAATCGTGCATGGTGGCAAAGAGATAGAGCATTTACAAAAGTTCATGTGCTGTCAGCAGTGGTTTGGAGCAAGCTAAAATAAATGAAGAGATCATACAAGAAATTCACTAAATCTATACAGGTATAGAGGTGATGAAGAAGCAGAATTAGGAATGAGTCAATGTAGTTGTTCATTAGCCTCCACGAGCACACATGTATAATGATGCCTATTATGAGGAGGATACTTGTTTCATTGCTGATAAGTTGGAGGTTTCTGGACCAACACCCAAGGATCCAATTAGGACTATTGGCACCAAGGTCAAGGAAACCAAGGTTGGAACTTTAATCAAGATAGAGCTTTTAGAGACAACCGTAGAGGTTACTATGTAGGAATTAAGGCCAAGATAGGGATGCAAATTAGGGCCACAGAGATAGCTATAGAAATGGTTCTTATGTGCCACCACACAACCATGATACAGGTACAAGTAGTTCCAGAGTTGAGGAGATATTTGACTGCCTATTGAAGAAAGTTAAGACAAAGGATAAGACTCTGAGGGGTTGAAATCTGAAATCTCTAGTATAAATCAAAAAATTGAGTCTCATTCTATTGCTATCAAACAACTTGAGCAATAATTTGGTCAGCTGTCAACTCAATTCAATCAATATCAAATAGGTACACTACCTAGCAATATAGATTAAAATCCAAAGAATGAAGAATAGTGAATGGCAATTACTACACGTGGTGGCAAGAGTATCATTGATCCTTCCGCACCGGTAGTTGAGGATAACGTTCGAGAGGAGACAGTTGAAGTGAAAGATACAGATACCAGAGATGATCATGGCAAGGATAGGATGTGTGATACTACAGATGCACTATAGAAGCTGAAGCCCATTCTTAGGCCTCCTTCTCTCTTCCCTCAGAGAGTTAAAAAGAAGGAAGAGGAGCAGGGAAAGTTCAAACACTTTCTCTCCATGCTAAAACAACTTTCCATCAGCATCCATCACATTAGGGCATTGAAGAAGATGCCAGGATATGCAAAGTTTATGAAGGACCTAGTCATGAAGAAGCGGACTATGAGTCCAGAAGTCGCCCAAAAGCTCCAACATTGCAGTACTATTACTACAAAGTCCTTGGGTCAAAAGAGGGAAGATCTCGGTGCTTTTACCATACCCTGCACTATTGGAGATGTAAGGTTCGTAAGGGCATTGTGTGATCTCAATGCCAACATTAATCTAATGCCCTTTGCAGTTTTCAAGAAACTAGGACTAGGAGCCCCAACTCTGATGAGCATGCGGTTGTTAATGGCTGATCACATGGTGAAGAAGCTTGTGAGGATACTCTATGATGTGCTTGTTAAAGTTGAGAAATTTATATTCCCCATAAACTTTGTGATCCTAGATTGTAAAGTCGACTTCGACATCCTAATTATCTTGGGAAGGCCATTCCTAGCAACTGGTCGAGCACTAGTGGATTTGGAAGCTGGTCAACTGAGGTTTAAATTGAACGACAAAGAATTTTCTTCAATATCTATCAGTCAATAAAGAGGCTAGATGATCTGAAAAACAAGGTGTGTGCACTTGGTGAAGTTTGAGTAACCAAGTTGTCCAAGTCATGCTGTGACAATAAATCAAGCACTACTTGGGAGGCAACCCAAGGTTTTTGATGTAATAGTTGTAATGGTAGCTTTATTGACCACTATAACCTGAATCAACCCAAGTGATGAACATCGATACCATAGACAAAAACTATGTAGGCTCATATCACAGCGGCCCCTAACTAAGGTATAGTGTTGTACGCAGGTGCAAGGCCCTAGTATTTATACTTGTAAGCCAAGTGGCCCCCCATAAGCCCTTAAGGTACACTCGTGCACAATAATAACACTGATAGAAAATAACAGAATCCCTCAAAACCATCACAGAATCGCATAGAACCATCACAGAATTCCACAGAACCATCACAGAGCCCAACTCTCCACATCATCAGAATAAGGGTCAGCTATACATGGGTGTAAGGCCCTAGCATCTAAGCCCGAATGCCCCCTAATCCCATATAAGCCCAGGAGATACACCCACACACAATCAAGGTGTGAATAGGTGAGTGGATCCACGGGGAAATAATCAAGCCCCTGGGCCCCAACATCACAATAGTAATCGGGTCCTCGACCATCATAAGTAGCGTCCTATGGGGACTTGAACCCCTAATATCACCCGGGGACTCTAACCCCTGGGTCTTTCGCCTTGGCTTCCAGTTGGACAGTCGGCCAGGGCCAAGTTGTCGGACCATAAATGCAACAATGGGACGTATTCCTCACAGGAGAAAGAATTCCCCTAGCATACTAGCAGAGTGTCATCATCAGAGTATCAATTACAGGGCCCAGGTTGACAGACCATCAATCACAGGGTCCTCAACCTAAAACTCAGTTGGCCCTCAGTCCTCAAAATTTGCATCTCCTACCTAGCATCACAGTCGTAACCACCAAGGCACAAGTCCACTGATAGCATCACACAGGCCCCATAGTCTATAGATGTGACCACCAGTGCTCAACGGTGATAGAGAGTGTCATCTACGATGAGATGTATCAATCACTCGCTTAACCAATCTATCTAGATCCAAAACTCTGAAGTCATATCGTGCCCAAAGTAAACATAGGCGACGATAATCACATTATATCCATAGTGAACGTAGGTGACGACACTCTAAACCGAAGTATCCCACAGTCTCAATCCAACCCACATAATGACAATCACTACCTCTCTCTGATACAACAGATACTCCAGCATCAGATGAAATGAACCAACACACAACAACTACCATCAATACACTAAAGTATATATATCATAGATCACTATTAAATCATGCCTCACCAAGGCCAAGTATACAATAACCTCGTCAATCACAAGTGCCTAAAGTAAATGTAGACTATTACGATAAATCATAAATATCCAGGATACCCAAACCCAACTGAGTCATATCTACACTAGAGTCAAGCCACAATACGACATATAATCAACGCACAGTCTCCAAGTCATCATATCTCAATAGCAATAGGCTATAAATATTTATATAGGTATGAGTCAAGTCAGAACATATGCCAGTCTTAGGGTACTAACCTATATTCAGCCTTTCCTAGGCCTCCCGTGTAAATAAACTCATAGGGCAGTGTTGGCATAACGTAAGCTAAGGCCCAAAAGGCTAGATAAATGGAAGGATGTCACCTACCCAAAATCTTATCGTGGCCCAGCTGCTATTAAGGATTTTGCCCAAGGCAACCATGTGTTGGCCCACTAAAAGTGTGCCCCTCTCAACAGGATGACAGTCCCCAAGACTAACCCATGCAACTAATGTCTTATCGCAAATAGCCTTGAAAGTCCATAGGATATAGCCTACACCTCGCTAATGGGATCACACTCCCATCTCTAACACGCCAGTGGCTTAGTGTCAAGGCATCCTGCAAGGCTTCTCTAGGGGTACAATTATGACTATCCCTAGAACATGATATATCTCTCTAGTTACTAACTAGTGGCATAAGTACATAACCAATAATAGTAGTACACAGGATCATATAAGCCATAGGTCAACACAGAATCATGTTTAATCAGGAAATTCTACCAGAAGTACTCAGAAAAGATATAGATAATTGCACCATATCATGTATATACATATCAACCAGATATAGATACTAGATTCAACGTATAGGGTAGCATGCAATTACAGGTCAAGCTCAATAGCTAATATATTCCAATAGCTTCAAACCACACATATATACAAGCAAGAGTCAAGCTTAGTGTACATACCTGTCACATGTTCACAGCTCTAGCCAACCCCTTTCAGGCCCTTTCATAGTGTGTGTATGTATATCTATATAACACAAATCGCATCCAACCATATATAATAATACTCCATAACTCAATCCATAAATAGTATATTTCTATATATTCCAACTCAAATATGCAAATATTTTAGCTCAGTCTAGGATTTAGAGAAAGCCTAGCTACCTGGCATCCGACGTCTCTTGCTCTAAGTCAATTGACCAAGCATTTCCCCTCTGAATTGCCTCGTGATCCTGCTTAGCTATCAAAACATTAGTCACAAGATCATTACCGTTGATTTGGCTATAAAATCTCAAAAATGGGTGAAATTACATCAATTATGACTAAAATAGGGAAAATCAAAGCCTACGCCAAACATTCCAAACCAATCCCTGAAAAGTGATCCCTATGTCGACCCGAGTCCATAGCTAGAATTGATCCCAAAATAGATCTCAGAAGATAGAGAAACAACTCAAAAATGAAGTTGCATTTCTTATTAAAAACATTTTTTACAGGTATATCTTCCCAGTTAACTCAAAAAACCACATAACTCCTGAATAACTCGACTAATAATCACCCCAGTAGTCCCAAGCTCACTATGCACATGCTCAAGTCAACATCATAATGGCAAAATCATATAAACGACCCAGAGGATCATTACATGTTACTGACTGGATTAAGGTAGTAGTAAATGGGAAAAGAGATTAATTAACAGGATTTGATTGATTTCTTCTCATTTAATCAACCAAAATGGATCAAGGGGAGGTTTTACTAGGAAAATAGGTAAGGGTTAGTAATTTCACTGTGGGAAAAGATCAAATCACATAGTGAAATTTACCTCTCACCTGGATAAAAGGGTTTGGTAAATTTAACTTACATTTCTGCATGCAACATACTAGAAAAGATTATGATTATCTGGTTATACAAAGTTAAAGAATCATGGGGAACACGATACCCTAGTTACTCTTCTTACTGATTTCACAACACTTGTTGTAGTTTAGAATTACTTTTTGCAATTTACAGTTCAAAATTAGAAATATTAAATTGTCCTAAAGATTTATAGTATAAATAAAAGTGATTACAACTAACATCTATCTAATAAATGATTGTTAGAATTGAATTTAACATAAATGAGTTGGAGATATATCGGAGGGTATTAACATGGGGCAAGAATTCAATAAATGTGTCATACAACTTGAATGAATATGTCGGTTGAATGTAAGTATGCATGCCCGCTATTTCCCGTCAGATAATAACAGTGTATCACATGAACTTATTATAGCTTCATATGCCAAAATTACTCTAGAACACACGTAGCCTATAGAAATTTATAAGAAAAGCATCTAACAACTTAGTTGTTGACCCCAAATAAGGGATTCAACCAAAAACCAATATATTTCAATGCTATCATATTTATTACACACTTCAATCATTCATAATTAATGCAACAATTAAAGATCTAAACATAACCATGAGCTTGCAACCTCGACATTTCAGTTAAACATACCAATGAATATGAGCTCACTTCAATCAATAATAAAACATTAAAAATAAATAAGTCCTAGTCAAAAATAAAATACCCATTTCCGTTACACACCCCTAATATCAAAGGTTTTTTAGCCTGACATAATTAAAAGAGAAAATTAAGTACCAATATCAGCTTCCATTGGAACAGATACAGAGAAATACAATGAAACTAGAAAGAATTTCTTCTTTACTTGCTCCAATTTCTCTACCCCATGATTGCTTCCTAAACCCTCTTCTCCAAAGATGAATTACTTTTCTCTCTAGAAGAATGATTCAGTGTACTGCTGATTCTATTCTTAGGCAATTTGTACAAATTAATTCTCAAAAAGTCCCTTTTATACTCCATACAAAAATTGTTGAGTTTGTGCAAGATTCACAATTTGGTAGTTACGTTCGGCCATTGCTGAACACTTTGGCATTCCACCGAATATGTACTTGACCCCTTTTAAAACATCTGTTGTAGGCCTTGGTCTCTGTAACATTAGGTGACATGACTGTGCATCATTGATCCTACTCGGTGATCCGCTGAACCTTCATTAGTGTTCATTTTTTTTCGCATTTGAGAGGTTGGATCTGCAACATTAGGAGGTCAATGTCCATCTTTCATGATCCACTAAATCAATCAGCGATACTGATTTCTATCACCTTTTTGGCACTTTTGTACCTTTGTCCTGTGTTGTTGAGTTTAGACCTTTTATTCATTTTCATCCTTAATTCTAGCATTAAACACACAAATTAGTAAGCATAGGAGGCATTATAATACATTGAGGGCAATATTTTCTTTCTTTTTAAGCAATATGTGAGCCCAAAATATAGACTCATTAAAGGGTCAAGGCCAACCAAAGGCTCAACAGGGTTATGCTCCTCGCAATAATAGGTTTTATGTTGTATATGCTAGAAAAGATGTAGAGGAGACTCCGAATGTGGTGATTGGTACGTTGAAAGTATTTGATTTTAATGCTTAAGCTTTGGTTGATCTAGGTGCAAATTTATCATTTTTGACTCCTTTCTTAGATATTAAATTTAGCTTGGGTCCTAATTGTAGGACAAGCATGTTATGATAAATTATGAGCTCTTAAGCTTGTATGGAACTCATAAAAAGTTTCTATGATTTATATGCAAGGATTTGAGCCCTTATGTTATTCTCTACCCTCTTGTGAATAAATAATACTCACTAGAAGGGATCAAGTATATTATAAGTTCTACCTTCATGTGTAAAGCATTGCCCACTAGAAGGGGTCAAGTTTATGAAATATTTTACCCTCTACTGCAAGGTAAATGCTCACTTGTAAGGTTCAAGTATATGAATTAGATACTCTTATCATGTTAACATGTTTTTACAAGTTAGTGAAGTTATGATTATACTTATGATTATGTCAAGTATTTTTTGGAATGACACTTAGCATCAAATGAGTCTTAAGGTAGGGCTCGACCTAAGGGTCCCTTATAAAGCCTTCGTCTCATAACTATGTGACATCATAGGATACTATATCCCCAAATAGGCTTTTACCAGTGGATCTAACTAGGAAAAATTACCCACCAAGGTGGGGTATGGTTTTCCTTGGCAAGTAAACTACTCATTTTCTGGTGTTGAGGCAACATTGGGACTTCATGTAGTAGCTTGCATGATTTTATATGTCGATTAAAGTTTCCTCCCACATATGTATGTTACATTATAAAATTTTGACTACCTCCATGTATGTTTTGACTTCAGCATTGATCATACATGTCATATTGAGCTTATATCCATTATATATGATTATGCATCTTGATTATTATAGCTTATTTTCTCTTGTTGCATTACATTCCGCATACTTAGTACATTCCAAGTACTAACAGATACTTTTTGCTTACATAATCTAACCATGTAGATAACAGAGCTCCTATTCATCCTCCTCCACGTGACTAGTTAGCTCGATGGAAGATTTCTATTGGTGAGTCCTCTATTTCAAGGATAATATCTACTTTCTTTCTTGCTATGTTAAACACTTATTTACTTTTGAACATTTACTTTGAGGGTGAGCTTGGGAGATGTCTTGGCCTCCTTTTCACTCATGTTAAAAGTGTTGTTGGATATTGATATATGTTATAAGCTTGACTTCTAATATGCTTATGTAATTATGGAAGACTTCCTTTAGTCCCTCTTTCATTATTTGTTTATTGAAAGTGATAGAAGTCTAATCCCCTACTATCTCCATTGCATGAGCCATACTTATCCTCTCCTTAGTCTTTGCTTGCTATGTGATGGTGGAAAGTCTCATTCCCTTAAATATCCCCATAGATTGTGTCCAAAGTCCCGCTTCCCTTAGACTTAATCTTTTGTTGTTTACTTATTCTTCTGCAACCAAAGATGTGCTACTTATGCCTAGAGGCTTATTTGGGGTCCTTTCGGCTCCCCCATCTATCATGTCATATCTAGGCCCCAGGTTTAGGTCATGGCACTATAGTTGGTGGCATTGATTCCATATAGGTGGTGGTGAACAGATTGACTAAGTCCACACATTTTATTCTGGTCAATGTGAAGTACACAGCTGAGAAGTTGTCTTAGTTCTACATTAGCTAGATCATGAAGTTTCATAGAGTTCCTATTTCCATTGTGTCATACTATGGTACGTTGTTTATATCCCACTTTTGGAAGGCCTTGCAACATGTCTTGGGTACCATATTAGATTTGAGCACAACCTTTCATCCTCAGATAGATGGTCAGTCTGAGATAACCATTCAGGTACTTGAGAATATGGTTCGAGCTTGTGTTGTTGATTTTGGTGCCAGGTAGGATCAGAATTTACCTTTGGCGGAGTTTTCTTACAATAACAGTTATAATTCTAGCATCCAAATTGCCCCAATTGAGGCATTGTATAGGCAGAGGCATAGATCTCTATAGGTTTGTTTGATATTACTACAGTTGATAGCTTTGACACTGATTTACTTATAGATACCACAACGCCGGTCCATTTGATTTAAACTAGATTGTTGAAAACCCAAAGTCACTAAAAGAGTTATGTTAATAGGCAGGTTTGACCCTTGGAGTTCATAGAGGGTGACCGAGTTTGGTTGATGATTTCACCTAAGAAGGGTGTAATTGTCACGAACCAAGCCTAGGGCCTAGATATGACCGACGAATAGGGAACCCGAAGGAATGCCAAACAAGCCTCATAGCATGTCATTCCACATTCTTGGTCTTGGAAGCAATATAAAACATCATAAGAATCATGAACAAGGGAAATGGGACTAAGGGAGAAATAGAGAGTTTATTACTTAAATAACATAGATGAGTCAAAGCTCAAACGTAATACATAACTTGTCCAATAACACAACTAAACATAGATACTTAGTTGGGACTAAGACAAAGCAACCCAGCTCACCCTCATAGTCAAAATAGCAATAAAGAAGAGAGAATCAATACATAACATAAGAAACATAGACCAACATCCTCGAAATGGAGGACTCACCAATAATCTTGAGTGAAAATGTACTATCCACGTAGGTGGAGATGCTCAAGCGGACTTCTGGTTCCTACATGGTCATATCATGTAGGCATAGAGTATGAGTTAGTATATTGGAATATACTAAGTATGTGGGATGCAATGCAACAAGAGATAGGTAATGTAATCAAAATGCAAAACAATAGGCAATAGGCATAATATAAAAATATGGCATGCATGGACAATGCTTGTAGTAAAACATGCTTAAAAATATCCATTCTTTCATAGGTTACTTAACCCATTAAGATAACATAATTAACTTATCCAATTACCTTATACTAGAGGGTGAAAGATATAGCATGAGTTCATAACCCCAAATCATACACGAGGGTAAGGAGTACTAACCTCATAGGGAGTAGCATAACCTCTTAAGTAGTAGATTGCATTCATACATGAGCATAAGGTATATGACATAGCTCATAACCCCTACATGTAGGAATTGGCCTTACACTAGAGGATAAACCATATAACATAGTTCATAACCTCTCCTAGCAGACTTTCACAATTGAGAAGAGCATAAACCATATCTCAGTAATCCAACAAGTCATCAACAATTCACAAAAACATAACATGAGAGCCCAACAATTCCCTTGCAATACCAAAGGTGCTTTACATGATTCAAACACATATATTTATTCTTTTCATCCTTATATATATATATATATATATATATATATATTCCCTTCTTATCATCATTTGGTCATCACATACATACATCATTCCATCATCATAGCATCATTGAACTCATAAAACATGCATTGGACCTACAATTTCTCAAGAAACCCTGGCTAGACATTTTATCAAACACTTGGCAAGTGTGTAATGGGGGTAAAAGATCATACAATTTAGAGATAAAATCATGCAAGAAAAGCCATTGTAAAACCATTAATCAATACCTTACAACACCCTTAAGATATTCATATCAAAATCCCTCATCAAATCCAATATTAGATCTAAGATTTAGAGCTCAAAACATGCTAAAACAACCATACTTTTATTAAGTAAACTTACTGTGCAGTAAATTTCTCAATATACAAGACCCACATGTAAAATCAACTTTAAATCATGCAATACTAATAAAAATGACACTTAGGCACCATGGGTGAAAGGAACTTATGGTTCAACACCACATACCTTAGCTTTGGAGAAGTTCCAGGAAGCTTAGGCACCATGGGTGAAAGGACTCAATGGTTCAACACCATATACCATGACCTTGAAGAATTTCTTGAAGAAGACTTTAATGAAGGCTTGAAGCTTGAGTGAATCCATTGATGAAATTCTTAAGATTGGTCTTGAGTTTTGGGACTTGCATTTGGGAATAAATATTTGGCTAAGTATTTTGGTGAGTATTTGGGAATGTTTAGGATGATATGAGGGTGAAATAAGGCCAAGTATATGTATTTTTAAGTATGGGAACCCTTAGGCCCAAGATTTAGAAGTCTTGAACAGAAGTCAAGAGAAGATAAGACCAAAACAAACTACTCATTGGAATTGCATCTTCTGCATAAATAAGTTCAATGAAAATGGGCATAACTCCTTTATCCGAACTCTAAATAAGGTAAAGCCAAGTGCATCAAAAAGCTAATTCAAAAATCTTTAATTTGATAGGTCATGGGCCACCCATTTAACACCCCACACCTTACATGTATGTGTCCTATCCACATGAAACATGATATGACTTTATCTAATTAGTGCCTATTTTATCAAAGAGATAGTCAGGCTACATGGGGTCCCAATATCCATTATATTTGATCAGGGGGCTCAATTCACTGCAAAGTTTTAGAAGTCCTTCTAAGGGAGTTTAGTGATAAAAGTGAATTTAAGTACAACATTCCACCCTCAGACAGACAGTCAAGTTGAGCGCAATATTCAAACACTTGAACATATGTTGTGAGCTTGTGCATTAGACTTTAAAGGTAGTTGGGTGGATCATTTTTCACTTATTGAATTTGCCTATGATAATAGCTATAACTCAAAAATCAAGATGACACCTTATGAAGCTTTATATGGAAGGAAATGTAGTCACTAATTGGATGGTTTGAAGTGGGTGAAATCATCTTCCTTGGGCCAGATCTAGTACAATAAGCCATGGAAAAAGTTAGGGTAACATAGTAGCGGCTAGAAATAGACCAAAGTCATCACAAATCATATGCGAATGGTAGAAAAAGAGGACTAAAATTTTCAGTAGGGGATTGGGTATTCTTAAAGGTATCTCCAATTAAAGGGGTTATGGAATTTGGTAAGAAAGGAAAACTGACCCCATGTTACATAGGGTAGTATAAAATTATTTAGAAGTTTGTGTAGGTTGCATATAAATTAGAGCTACCCCAGGAGCTTTAAATGGTTCATCTAGATTTTCATGTCTTAATGCTTCGAAAATGCATAGGTGACCCATCCCGTATCACTCCTATTGAATTTGTGTAGGTTACAGAAGATCTTACCTATGAAGAGGTACCAATTGCTATTCTAGATCGTCAAGTTAAAAAGCTAAGGAATAAAAAAATGGCTTCAGTAAAAGTACTCTGGAGAAACCAGCAAGCAGAAGAGATAACATGGGAGGCTGAGGATGCAATGAAATAAAAATACCCTTATTTGAAGCTAAAGAGAAAGTGCAACATACAAAATTGGAGCCTTGGTAGGTACGTGTGTTTGAACAATTATTGTGTTGAACATGGTTAAGATATCCAATTATGCTAACATTTGAGGATGAATGTTCCTAATGGGGGGAGGATGTAACACCCCACACCTTACATGTACTTTTCCTATGCACATGAAACATGATATAACTTTGTCAAATTAGCGCCTATTTTTAAAAGTGCTTGAATCTCATATTAGAGGGCGATATGTGCGTTTAACGCTTAAGAGGGCGATTGTATACAAGTTTTAAGTCAAATTGAGGAGATCACAGCCTTAAAAAAAGTGAGAGAATTGAGATGCTTGCAGTATTTAGGAAGCTAGCAGGTGAGTCGCTTACTTGCTTAGCTTAAACTTGCTAGCTAGACGGAGATGAGGCCTGACACCGAATTTGTCCAAGTCCGATAATAAATAAAGTTCATGTGAAGGGGGGAACTTGAGACCACATTTTAGCATTGTAAATGGATAATATTTATAGCCCAAGAAGAATAGGAAAAGGGCCCAAGTACATCACATCTTACTTAATGATTTGGGGCCAAACTAAGTAAGGAGAAAGGGTAAAAATAGGCAGTCAAGGCCCATCAGTTAGTAACCCAATAAGGCCCAAGTGAAAGGGGCAAAATAGTACATTAATAACTTAATAAAATAAGGCCTAAAATGTAAAAGAAATTTGGCCAAAGTAATACTTTAAAAGGGGCTACAAGCAGCATTTTTAAGTCATTCTTAGACTTGGAAAATTTCAGCTTTCACAAAGGTTCTTTGTCATCCTTTCTTGACTTTGTAAAGCAGCCACAAGAAGCTTTTAGGGTTCTTAAAGAGGGTCCTAACCTTGAAGGTAAAGGTAAGTGATTATAGTTGTGTATTTAGTAAGGTTTCTTCATGAAAAATAAGAGACTAGGCTGATTATACCTTTGCTGAAATTGTTGGACAGCATGTATTCCAAAGATTCTTATACACTTTTCTTGTTTATTTCGGAGCTTTTCTCTTCTTGGGTGGCTTGGTTGTGAAAGGAGGTTGTCTTTCTTAATGATTTTTGGTTCTATAATGATGTAGAAAGGCTGTTGCACCATATTTATAGTCCGCAAGAGTGAGTTCTTATATGATATCGTAATTGTCTTCTTAGTACGAACTTGTGGGCTGGTAGTTGGGAATTGTTGCTCCATGACCTCCATATATTTTGGAACTATTTTTGGACTATTTTAAGGTTGATTGTACATTTAAGTATTTTATATGTAGTTTGGTTGAAGTTAAAACAGATTTGGGATTGTTGACATCAAAATGTAGCGAGACAATGTAATGTTATACCGCCTACTTATTTGCTGTGTAGAATTGTTATGTGTTGTGCTTTGTGGGCTGTTGTTAGACTGTTATGGCACTAAACTAGGATGCACATGATATGTATATGAGAATGTGTATTAGAAAATATGATTAGAGGCAGAAAGATTAAAAGAATACGCTCGCGTTTATAATTATAAGCTTGCTGCCCGTTTTTTTTTATGAGATTGGGCTGCCAAGATGTATCTATTAGCTACTAATGCT
>DF358033.1:9269-23300 GCA_000787875.1 Solanum virginianum
AGCCTAATTCGATCGTTCTAGAACTGATGGAACCTTTAGAATTCCATTTCGAGGTGGTCTACTATGACTTTCTCAATAAGCTTATTTCTACCGTTATAACTTTCTATTTAGCTCAAAATACCCAAAAATCACCACTCATCCAATAACCATATCAATAGTGGCAACAAGTCCAAAAAGGCCCGAGGTCGTTGTAAACATGCTTAAGTGTGTAAAATAACTATGGAAACATAAAAATGACTTACAGGGTCATTCAAATATCCCGCACTTATAGAATTTTCATTAGTGAAAGTAAAGATAAAGGCATACCCGAAGACTTAAATAAGCTAGGGTACAACCCCGCATATCTATCTTTCACTCTTAGGTCACCTTCTCGATCCATCCATGTCAGTACTGCTCGATATCTCCTTCTAGAATAACTCTCAGTTCCTCAGCAAAAATCACATGATCATTTAAGTCAACTAAATTCTACTAAAACATATATAACCTGTCCAAAATATAATGGCACATCATCGATACCTGAAAGACAGACAGTACAATAGGATATACTAGTGGCTTAACTAACATATATGTCGCAGGCTCGACTCGCCTCAAAATATTTAATGGCCCAATCTATCCTAGGCTAAGCTTACCCTGTGAGCTAACCTCATTACCCCATTTCAGGAATAACACCTGCAAAATTACTCTATCGGCAGCCTAAAACACATCGAGTCTCTCACCTAAAATACATAGAGATGTACCCCAATCTTATAATGAGTAGTAAATATGGTCATCATAGCTATGCTAAGTGTCAAACCGCAGTTCTGGTAACCTCAACTAATTGGAGGTATAATAATCCATCTGTATGTAATTGAGAATCAGTGTAGCAATCTCTACGGGGTCCTCACAAGTCAATCCCTTAATCCACCAGCCTGATCAACTAAAATGTAATAGGAAGGCAACAAGCTAGGTATACATGCCCTCAATAGCCCTTCACAGTTATCTTAACTAATCACAATCACCTAAAACTATAGTTGTATTTCCCATATACAAGCTTTACTATATTTTCTATTTCGTTACTCTATCAATCCTCACAATTTAACCACAGAAATCTTAGAGGCTAACCAAAATCACTGTAGAAATAACTAATATATCATACTTACACGTAGGAGCTTTACCTCCTTCCCTTACTATTCAATCAGTCAATCATTGCAACAATAACAATCATAGGTGTGACAAATAATTAGGACACTATCTCAATATAATATATTATTGACATAACAACAATCAGCAGCCTCGACATAACAACAGATGATCAGGAATAGAACAAATACTAACATACTAACCACCCGCACTCTTGGCAGCCGTTAGATCTCCAAAGGTACAATAAATACTCAATGCACTAATCACCCATAGATTCCTTACATATTTTTTTGCATACAAGTATATATCACACTCTTAGTCATGGTCATCAACAGTTATCATCATTAAGTCATATATGGAATACCACGATTAATGGAGGTACAAAACTCCTATTTAATACCCACCGACTTTAACTAGATACCTAAAACTACCATGTACTAATAGTACATAGTTCATACCAACCCTCCAAAATCCAATGACATATATCATCTCAATTGTCAAAGACCTAGCAATTCTAACATTTAATAGATCAATCAAAGTCCTATAGTACTACACAAATGAACCCTTAGTAAGTAGGGTCATCCATGGGTTACCACAACAAATACAATTGGTACATATAAGTCATCAAAACCATTATACAATAGGGGCAATGATCAGCTTAATGGATATAATCATCCACTAATAATGCCACAATATGTTTGGGTGAAATCTTCCAACGCCCAATTCTCAATCGATGTCGATCTAACCTCAATAGTAAAGTTATCCTCGGACTCTTGCAATAGACTAGCAAATCATAAGAAACAAATTTAGGAACTCACAAATAGGGGAAACATATCCACAAAAAGTCCTAAACTATCATATCACGAGCATAACCAAGTACTAACATTTGAGCAGCCATGTCTTTGAGCTTGCATATATGGAACAACACCAACCAATGCTAGCAAATAGGCCTTTACCACACTACTGGAGACGTATCAAGTATAGCCAAGGTAATAGTTCAGGATTACTCAACTACCATAACATGATAAGAAGCTAATCAATCTACACCCAAGATAATATCATATCTGAGCCCATACAACAATATCAAAACTACCTGAATACCACCATCATATTGTTGATGTAACCTAAGTTACACCTCTTTTTGAGAATAAAGTAGGCTTTGTCAAGAAATAGAACCTAACCAATGTTAGGGTCGAACCTAATGGAATAAGTAGATTTCAGAGAATTCAATCAATGCAAATGTAGTGATTAACCAACTTACTTCCCCAAAAAAGGAGGGGGATTTCCAATAATTAGTAGAAAAGCAAACGTAACTAACACATGAGTTAAATCAATATGAAGAGAAACTAGGGTATTGTGTTTCCCATTATTCCCTAACTTAGTGTCACCAGATAACTTAATTCTTTTCTAGTGTCTAGCATATAGGATTGTAAGTTAAGCTCACCAAACCCTTTGGTCCAGGTGAGAGGAAAATTTTATCACATGACTCGGCCCATCTCCAAGTGTGCATTACTAACCCTTACCTATTAGTTCCACTACGACCTTCCCCTTGGCCCAGTTCGAATTCTATTATTTAATTTGTTTTCTAATTTATTACTACCTCGGTCTAATTAGTAACACTAGGAGGGTTTTAATGTTGGCCACCACTAGAAAACATGCAAAGTAAAGAGATTAATTAATACATGCATGCATAGTTTCCAAGAATTATGAATGATCCGATTTTACCTTGTTAGTTCTAAATGGTTCCCATAACCCTAGTTGTGGATTTAGCTACTCATAATTTATGTAAATGCAAGACTTATGAATTGTAATAGCATAATATAGAACTTACAAAATTGAATTAAGAACAAGCAAATCCAACTTCGAACAGAATCACAAGATTAAAGATAAAATCAAAGCACAAGTGCTTCTAAGAACTCTCTAGAGTTTTCTCACTATTTTCCTATTTAATTATTGTGTTCTCGGTGTAATGCGTCTTAACTTGATGAAAAGTACCCTAAAAACCTATTTATAATATTTTAAATACAAGTCCTAAACACAATAGGATAGCTGGGTTGACATGCCTCACAAACAGGTTTATGGGTCGTATTGCATTCCACGGCCCATAATCGGAGTCTCATACAATGCTGCTGGAAAACTGGACATCAAGTCTATGATACCCCTCTATAAGCCATAAAATGATTTATTGATTCAAAAAGTCCTTCATCTTTGATCCTCAAGGCACGAACCAAATTCTAAGACTCATAAATCAATCCATAGCTCATCTGCATGTTCATAGAATCAACTTCAAAAAATCAACCCTTCACTGGATTCACCGATAAAACCTACTCCACAGCCCGTAGAGTGAACTACGGCCTATAAAAGGTCTCATACTGCATCAAAATTAGCAAATTTTGCACTTTGTTCCCAAAATCAAGATCAACACTAGAATCTTGCTAATATAACACAAAAAAAAACATAAAATGAACTATCATCACATTGAGAATACACAAATTTCTATGTTTTAACTATCAAAAGTGCTATATTTTGACAACATATCAAGAATCACCATAGCTAGTTCCCCAGTAATAAAAAGAACTTCTGCACAAATATCAGTACACGAAATATCACAACCCAAACCTAGGACATAGACATGACACGACGAATAGAGAACCCAAAGGAACCCCAAACAAGTCTCTTAACTTATTATTACACTTCATTGGTCACGAAAGCATGTAAAAGACATAAAGAGTAGTAATAATGGTAGAGGAAAAAGCTTTCATAACATCATAATCAAGAGACAAAGAGTCAAAGGTCATATCATAGATACATAACATGTCCAACAAATACCTCTAATACATCTATAAGAGTGGGGGCCAAGACAAAGCAACCGGGCTCACTCTCATAGTCAAAGTAGAACATAAAGAAGAGTGTCTCAATATATAATAAGAACAACATAGACTAAGGTCCCCAAAGTGGAGGACTCACCACCTAGCTTGAGTAGTATCGAACTAGATACATTGAGGAGGATGATCAACTTGGGCACCAGTTCCTACATGGTAATATCATGTAGGCAAGAGTATTCATTAGAACTTTCAACATACTATGTATGTAGGATGCAATACAACAAGAGATAGGCATTATAATCAAAACTATATAGCAATAGGCAATGGGCATAGTATATCAATATGGCATGTATGATAAATGCATAAGTAAAACATGCTCAAGGTACTCATGCTCATATAGGATGTCATATTTGTAGAAGAGACAAAGCAAGATTTCCAAAGTACAAACCCCTTGGTTGGTTGATTATGGTTTCATTCGATCAACCTGGTGGTGTGGTACAAACCCCTCACATGGTTGATGATAATTTGACCTTATCACCCTAGCAGCGAAGTACAAACCACTCACCCTGGTGGAGAAGTACAAACCACTCACATGGTTGATGAGTACAAACCCCTACCTCAGTTATCAAGGTACAAACCCCCCAACAAGGTTATCCAGACTCTTAGTCCCCCCAAATCGGCTATGGTCTAATGCAATACTTTATATAAATTATATCATATACATAAGCTCCTTTTATCATCATAACATCAATCATATCATATCTCATGCTTTGGACCTTCAATACCTCAAGAAACCGAATCCACATATTTTATCAAACACTTAAAAGGGTGTGTAATTCTTGTATAAAACCATGAAATATAGAGATGAAATCATGCAAGAATATCCATAGTAAAACTATCAATCAACACCTTGAAACACCCTTAGGCAATGTACATCAAAACCTCTCATCAAATCTTAAAATAAATCCAAGGCTCTTAGCTCAAAACATAGCAAAATAGTCATAATTTCACATAGCTTTAACAAAGTGTGCAGTGAAATTCATAATAAGCAAGACTCATTTGTAAATCAACTTTAAGTCATGTAATTTGAGTAAAAGAAGGCTTGGGTATCATGGGTGAAAGGAACCGATGAAAGAAAGCCACATATCTTAGCTCAGAGATGAGGTTGGTGAAGATTGGAGATGGAGACTTGAAGCTTGAAGAAGAACCTTGAAGGAAAACCTTAGTTCCGGATGAGGGATTGATACTTGAATTTAGGAGTGAACAATATGGCTATGTGTTTGAGTGAGTATTGGGGGATATTTAGGATTATATGAGATTTAAATATGACTAAGTATAGATAAAGACACATTTGGGAATACTTAGGCCCAAAACATAGAAGTCTTGGACCGACTTTAAAAAAAGGCAACTTTTTATACTTGTGCGCATCGCGTGAGGAACGCGGATTGGTCACTGGAAATTGCATTCTTGAAATTTCATAATTGCTAATATTTCGCTCTTAAATCGGGGCTAGATCCTTTCCCCCCTTATTTTTACCCCCTGAATAAGAATATAGTCGGATTTTTGATATTGCACATAGATTTTGAGATATATGGAATTTAAAATTCTTGGCATTCCGAGGCATATTTTCCTCCACTTTTTGGGGTCGTTTCAATATCTCCCCCTTGGGAACATTTGTGCTAGAATGTAAAAGAGATGTACAAGGCAAGACTGATCATAAAAAAATATCCCCAACAAGAATGCAACATTATATGTAAGTCACCATTTTCAAAATCTCATCATAAGTGTAAAATCATACCAGATTTGCTAACTTGAGCATAAATACACATGAATGACATAGCGGTTGAAATATAAGACTTAACATCACCTAGGAGACTTAGAATTAGTACCTTAGGCTTGAGTGGAGTGGAAAAGATAAGGATACTGCTTTTGTATGTCCGCTTCGGGCTCCAATGTAGCACTTTCGACTTGTTGGTTCCTCCAAAGGACCTTAATGGATGCCACATCACTAGGCACCTTCAACTCATAAGCTACCTTGCTGACCCTCTTTATCACATCATAAGGACCAATTATCTTGTACTTAACTTCCCATTTTTACCAAAATGGACCACACCTTTCATTGGTGAATCTTTCAAATAGACCTAATCACCCACTTTGAATTCAAGGTCTCTTCTTCTCACATCAGCATAGGATTTTTGGCAACTTTGGGCTGTCTTCAACCCTTCCCTAATCATCCTAACATTCTAAAGAGCCTCCATATCCAGATCCGCTCCCAATAAAGCCACCTCTCCAAACTCAAACCAACCAATCGGTGATCTACAATGTCTCCCATAAACAGCCTCAAAAGGGGCCATACTGATGCTAGAGTGATAGCTATTGTTGTAGGCAAACTCAATCAATGGAGGATGATCATCCGAACTACCCTTAATCTCCAAAACACAAGCTATAAGCATATCCTCAAGTGTTTGAATGGTTCTTTTGGCTTGGCCATCCGTTTGAGGGTGAAAGGCCATACTAAGGTGAACTTTTGTACCAAGACCCCTTTGAAAAGATCTCCAAAAATATGAAGTGAATTTTGTACCATAATTTGATGTGATGGATAAAGGAACCCCATGTAATCTTACTAACTCATGGATATACAACCTTGCATACTCTTCATCCCCATATGTGGTCTTAACCGGTAGAAAATGAGTCTGATTACAAACCACTCACGTGCCTTGCATACTCTTCATCCCCATATGTGGTCTTAACCGGTAGAAAATGAGTCAATTTCATCATTCTATCAATCACAATCCAAATGGAATCAAAACCTTTTCTAGTCTTGGGCAACCTAACCACAAAATCCATATTAATCACCTCCCACTTCCAAGTAGGAATCTCTATGTCTTAGGTTAGGCCACCCGGCCTTTGATTTTTGACTTTGACTTATTGACAAATATGGCAACCAGAAACAAATTTGGCAATGTCCCATTTCATGCCTCCCTACCAATACACATCCCTCAAATCTCTATACATTTTGGTGGAACCGGAGTGGATAGAATAAGAAGAATTATGGGCCTCATCAAGGATTTTCTCCCTAAAAAATCAACGCAAGGCACACATAACAAACCTTGGTACCTAAGAGCATGATCTCCCCCTCGGGAGAGAACCTCTAGTTTGCCCTCTTTCACCAAGGCCTTCAATTCAAGCAAGGAGGAGTCAAGATCATGTTTTGCTATCACCTCATCAACCAATGAAGACTTAGACCCATCAACAACAACAAAACCATCATCACTAACCTCTTCCAACCTAACCCCCATTCTAGCCAATTGATGCACCAGCCAAGCCATTTCATTATCACCACCATCAACATGAGCTAAGCTACCCATAGATACCCAACTCAAAGCATCCACCACAATATTTGCCTTATCTGGATGATAGTGCACACTCATATCATAGTCTTTAAGAAGTTCTAACCATCTCCTTTGCCTAAAGTTAAGATCTTTTTGAGTGAACACATGTTGGAGGCTCTTGTGATCGGTGAACATATCAAGATGCACCCCATACAAGTAGTGATGCCGGATCTTTAATGCAAACACAACGGTGGTTAACTCTATATCATGGGAAGGGTAGTTCCTTTCATGGACCACGTGTTATCTAGAAGCATAAGCTATGACCCTACCATTTTGTATCAACACACAACCCAAACCAACTCGAGAAGCATCACAATACACCATAAATCTCTCAATCCCATCCGGTAGTGACAATATAAGAGCGGATACAAGCTTGTCTTTCAATGTTTGGAAGCTCATCTCACACTCATTGGTCCACACAAAGTTAACCTTGTTTTGAGTTAATTTATCATAGGGGGAAGCAATGAAGGAGAACCCATTCACAAACCATCTATAATAACCTGCTAGGCCCAAGAAGCTCCTAATATCCGACGGGGTCAATTCTTTAGGCCAATTCCTAATCACATTGGTTTTCTGAGGATCCACTCTTATACCATTCCCCGACACCACATGACCCAAGAATGCAACCTCCTTCAATAAAAATTCACACTTTTCATTTTTGGCATACAATTTCTCCTCCCTAAATCTTCGCAACACAACCCTCAAATGACCATATACTCATCCCCACTATACGAATAGATCAATATATCATCAATGAAGACTACAACAAAGGAATCAAGGTAGGGTTTAAAGATCCTATTTATCAGGTCCATGAAGATGGCAGTGCATTGGTCGACCCAAAAGACATCACCACAAACTCATAATGCCCATATCTAGTCTGGAAGGCCGTCTTGGGAATATCACATTCCCTCACCCTCACTTGATGATACCCAGACCGAAGATCAATCTTAGAGAAGAAGTTAGCCCCTTGCAATTGCTTAAATAAATCATCAATTCTTGGAAAATAATATGAATTCTTTATAGTGACCCTATTGAGTTGTTGATAGTCAATACACCTCCTAAGGGACCCATCCTTCTTTTTCATAAATAACACCAGAGCACCCCAAGGTGATTGGCTGGGTCTAATAAATCCCTTCTCCAACAAATCTTTCAATTGTTCCTTTAACTCCTTCAACTCTACCAGGGCTATACGGTAAGGGGGAATGGAGATAGGTTCAGTATCAGGGAGATCTATTTCCCTTTCGGGAGGAACACCGGGAAGGTCATTTAGGAAGACATCAAGAAACTCATTGACAACCGAAACTAACTCTATGGAAGGGACTTTAGACTCCACATCCCTAACCCTCACAAGATGGTAAAGACACCCTTTACCGATCAACTTACAGGTTTTAATTGAAGAGAAGAACCTATCCTTGACCACCACATCTTGATTTTCCCACTCAAGGATGGGTTTATTTGGGAATTGAAATTTGATCCTATGGATTTTACAATCAATAGAAGCATAGTAGGCTTGCAACCAATCCATCTTAAGAATGATATCAAAATCTACCATGTCTAATTAAACAAGATAACAAGGCAACAACTTATGCAAAATGCAAATAGGACAACATCTATAAACTTTCCTAGCAACAACAAAGGCACCAATAGGAGTAGACAGATTATATGACTCATGCAACAACTTGAGGTCAACATAGAACTTTTGGGCAACAAAGAGGGTAACAAAAGAAAGAGCGGCACCTGGATCAATCAAAGCGTATATATCAAAGTCAAAGATTTTCAATATACCAGTAACAACATCGATAACCTCACTAATGCCTTGCCTCCCATGTAGAGCATAAAACTGATTATGCCTTTGGGAACCACCTTGAGGACCACCTCTACCCAATAGGACTACATCTGCACCCCGGCCTTTGCTATGGTTTCTTGGACATTTCACTTTCTTGTGACAAAGTTCTTCACATTCAAAGCATGCATTAGAACCTTTCAAACATTTACCTCCATAGCTCCTTCCACATTTAGGGTACACATCATTAGGAACCACACCAACAACACCTTGAGGCCTAGGGAAGTCATTAGCAAAGCCCCTATTAGTAGCATAAGAAGACCCTTGGACTTGATGAAATCTAGCACCCTTTTGGAATTTACCCTCAAATCGGGCCCTCTTGGCCTTATGCCCCCTTCTCTTCCTTAATTTCTCCTCCTCTATTTGCTTTGGATAGTTCATCAACCGAGATAAGTCCATGTCACTAATTAGCATGGTGGACTGACATTCTTCACTTACCAAGTCGGAGACCCCCATCATGAACTTATTCATCCTAGATCTAGGATTGGCCACCAAATGAGGAGCATACCTTGAAAGTTGATTATACTTGAGGGAATGCTCCCTCACATTCATGACACCTTGTTTCAAGTTCATAAAATCCACCAACATAGTTTCCTTAATCTCAAGAGGGAATAACCAATTAAGGAAAGCCAATATGAACTCCTTCCAAAGCACCACATTGCCAATTCCCTTCTCCCCCTTCCATTGGTCATACCATATTTAGGCTACCCATTTGAGTTGGTATGCCACCAACTCTGCCTTTTCATTCGGCACAATACCCATGATACTCAAGATCTTGTAGACCTCATCAATGAACTCTTGTGGTTTTTCATCCACCTTTGACCCATAGAATAGCGAAGGATTTATCCTCATGAAGTCACTTAACCTAGCTCCCAGGGTAGTAGTATTAGGGGCTTGGGTCCTTTGATTGACTTGGTTGGCCACAACTTGGGCAAGCATAGTGAGAGTATCCCGGTGCTTACAATTGGTAGGTTGCTCCTCAGGAGTTTGGGCCCTTCATCCTCGAGTGTTTGGCATAACCTAGAATAGCAAAGAACAATTATCGGGGGGTAACAGGAACTTACCACAACTCTATAGCACGACATAGAACATGAAGAAGGGAAACATTTTCCAAAAATATCTCATAGCCTCCTATTCGTAGTCGTAGCGCGCTTCACAACCATGAATAGGAATCTAATCAATGCGGTGTGTTGGACTTCGAGGATCTATCAACCTAGTGCTTTGATACAAAGTTTGTCACAACCCAAGCCTAGGGCCTAGACGTGACACGACGAATGGGGAACCCGAAGGAACCCCAAACAACCTCTTAACTTATCATTACACATCATTGGTCATGGAAGAATATAAAAGATATAAAGAGTAAGAATAGGGGCAAAGGAGCTAAGTGGAAAGCTTGTATAACATCATAATCAAGAGATAAGGAGTCAAAGCCAATATCATAGATACATAAAATGCCCAACAAATACCTTTAATACATAAATAAGAGCGGGGGCCAAGACAATGCAACTAGGCTCACTCTCATAGTCAAAGTAGAAAATAAATAAGAGTTTCTCAATACATAATAAGAAAAACATAGACTAAGGTCCCCGAAGTAGAGGACTCACTAACAAGCTTGAGTAGTACCTAACTAGCTATGTGGAGGAGGATGATCAACTTAGGCACCTATTCCTACATGGTGATATCATGTAGACAAGAGTATATGTTAGTACATTGAATATACTAAGTATGTAGATGCAATGCAACAAGAGATAGGCATTATAATCCAAATGCATAGCAATAGGCAATGGGCATAGTATATCAATATGACATGTATGATCAATGTATAAGTAAAACATGTTCAAGTAACTCATGCTCATATTGGATATCATATGTGTAGAAGATACCAAGCTAGATTTCCAAAGTACAAACCCCTTTTTTATCATCATAACATCAATCATATCATATCTTATGCTTTGGATCTTCAATCCCTCGAGAAACCACATCCGGATATTTTTATTAAACACTTAGAGGGTGTGTAATGCTAGTATAAAACCATGAAATATAGAGATGTAATCATGCAAGAAAGTCCATCATAAATCTATTAATCAACACCTTCGAACACCATCAGGTAATTTAAATCAAAACCACTCATCAAATCTTACAATAGATCCAAGACTTATAGCTCAAAACATAACAAAACAGTCACAATTTCGCATAACTTTAATATAGTGTCCAGTGAATTTCATAATAAGCAAGACCCATTTGTAAATCAACTTTAAGTCAACAAATTTGAGTAAAAGGAGTCATGGGTATCATGGGTTAAAGGAACTGATGAAAGAACCCCATATATCTTATAGCTTGGAGATGAGCTTGGTAAAGATTGGAGATGGAGACTTGAAGCTTGAAGAAGAACCTTGAAGGAAAACCTTAGTTCCAGTTGAGGGTTTGAGACATGAATTTAGGAGTGAAAAATATGGTTAAGTGTTTAAGTGAGTATTAAGGAATGTTTAGGATGACATGAGGGTGAAATATGGTTAACTATAGATAAAAACACATTTGGGAACACTTAGGCCCAAGACATAGAATTCTTGGACTAACTTAAAAAAAATAGGCACCTTTTTATATTTGTTCACCTTGCGTGAGGAATGTGGATTGCTCACTTGAAATTACATTCTAAAAATTTCATAATTGCTAATCTTTCATTCATAACTGTTATATGGGGCCTCCAATCCTCTTTCTAGACTAGCCTCTATTAGAGGAAAGAAAAATCATAAGTCAACTAGGGAAAGTAGATGACAATCAACTAGGTAGAACATCCATAAACAATCAAATAGGCCTCCAACCTAGGAAAAATAAAGTAGGCCTCCATCCCACGGACTATCAAATGAGCTTTCAACCCAGGAATAATTACTCCTCAGCTGGTTTCCAATATCTGCATCTCTCAAGTCAACTATATATAAATGTCTACATGTTGGCTCCAAATAACATAGCCCTATAGTGGAACTAGCATAAGCTAGGCTAAGGCCCATAAGAAGAAAATAGCCATCATTATCATATGTATCTAGAACAATGACAACAATCCCACCTAATAACCATAATAAGTATCTTGGTAAATAATAGATAGGCCAACTAATACATGTAAACCAAAATCCCCATGCTATAGGTAGTTCAACCAACCCAATTCCCATAAAAGGAGGGAACATAGAACCCAAATCTCAAACTTGATACCTGTATATATAATGGTGGTATTAAATTCCTATAGGAGAAAGAATCTCCCTAACCATGACAGCTATCACTTGATCACGTAATTGATGTTGTGTCAGGCCATGAAGCCTGACCCTTTAAGGTATATGTAACTATGTGGCTCTATGTCTAGAAACTCTAGAGAAGCATTGTCTTAAGCCTAACCTAAGGCCTGCAGAGAATAGATAATTACATATGTCTCACCCCTTCTTGGAATGACCCAAAAAGTGCCCAAAAAATACCTCAGAAATGCCCAGAATTTTAAATTCTATATATCTCCAAATCTGTATATGATATCAAAAATTTGACTTTGTATTCTTGTTTAGGCGTTCAAAGTTAGGGGATATAGGGTTTACCTTGATTTTAGAGCAACCGTATTAAAATCCAAAAATCACAAAAATACGATTGAGGGTCAACTTTAAAGTGGCATATCTGTCAGAACACGAAGTACTGGGTGATCCATGACCAACAAAATTAACTCTCTTTGAATTGGCTTTCCAACACATTTGGTTTCATCTTATTTCGAGTTTGAATGAAGAATTTACGCTAGTTTTTGTAGAACTCGTTTGCGTAGAAATGCAAATTCCAGTGAGTAATGCTCGTCACAGAATATTTTGGTCCTATTTTCTTGTTTTCAGTCCGAGACTTTCAAGTCTTGGGCCTAAGGGTTGCCATACTTGAAAATACTCATACTTAGCCTTATTTCACCATCATATCATCCTATACACTCTCCAATACTCACCCAAACACTTAGCCATATTTTTACTCCTAAATTCATGTCTAAAACCATCATCCCAAGATAAGGTTCTCCTTCAAGGTTCTTTATCAATCTCCAAGTCTCCATCTCCAATGTTCACTAAGTTTATCTCCAAGGTAATGTATGTGGGTTTCTTTCATGGGTTCCTTTAACCCATGATACACAAGCCTCCTTTTACTCAAATTGCATGATCTAAAGTTGATTTACAAATGGGTCTTGCATATTATGAAATTTACTACACACTATGTTAACAATGTCCGGCTAGGGTTTCTTGAGAAATCAAAGGTCCAATGCATGTCTATTGAGTTAAATGGTGTTATGATGATTATATGATGAAATCATGAAGATAATAGGGATGTCTATATGAGTTATTTCTTGGTAAGGTACCTATGGGGTTGCATGTAGATTTTAGGGTTTTTATGTTTGACATGTGGAAAAAGATAATATAGCATATCCTGATGTGATGGTCAGAAATAGAAAGAACCACCTTGACAAGAAGTACCTACACTTCGATAGCCACCCTCAAAAGCCTGCAAAGATACTTGATACGGGTGACTAGACTGCCCTTGTTGAAATCTCCTTGGTGGTTTTTCACTCTATCCCCCGAAATAAATTTATATTCACTAAAATCCGCCTCACGCCACACTCACCTATCACTTCCCCCTTGGCCCCTACTACTGAGTTACTTCCTAGAGAGGGCATACCCTAATAGGACCCGTGCTGAAATAATTGGGCCTAGCTGAATACCCCCAAAAGGAACTACCAACTATCTTAGAACCGCTTGTACCTTTGGTGTGACCACAAAAATAATTGAGGGAATTAGTGTATTAGGCTATGGGGGAGCTGGGGCATCCTATCTCTGCTCGATGAGCT
>DF358033.1:54605-89680 GCA_000787875.1 Solanum virginianum
GGCCCCTGTCCTATCTTATGACTAGAGGCATTGTTGGACATCTTGTAGACTCTCATCGGATCTATGTGTTATGTGTTGTATTTGAACATTATGATTATGGTTATCCTTTGGATATGACTATTATGGATTGATCAAGGCAATTATGATACATATATGTATGTTTGATATGGAAAGGTGGAAGATCCTAAGTGTCGAATTGCCCCTATAGCATGAGTCATACTTACCCGCCCTTTATTCATTATGTGCTACATACTATATGAATCATTGCTAATCCCTTTCCTTAAGACATCCTCATAGTGTAAGCCCTACTTTCCCATCCCTTAGAACTATGTGTTTAACTTGAATATGTTTCTGAGTTGATGATGTGAATTTTTTCACTTTAAGGGTTATCTTGGGACTCTCAGATTCCCATTCACTGTGTCACTCCTAGACCCTTGGTCCGGGTGGTGACAGAGATGTTATTAGAGCACTAAATTTATAGATGATCCTCGGAGTCCAACATGTCCCATCAAGTAGAGTCTTATTCATGGGTGTGAAGCTCGCCACATCTATGGGTAAGAGGCTACAAGGTATTTTAGGAATTATTTCACTTTTTCATGATTCTTATCAAGCCATGGAACGTGTCTTTAAGATTTCCTTTCTCCTTCCCTCCCTACCCGATAGAGAAAGTTATTTTGAGGTTGTAATGCAATCCAGGCAAGGAAGATATTATGGCTAATCCTATAGATGAGGTCAAAAGAGTATTGGTGAAGGATTTGCATTATTTGATAAACTTGCTCCTCGGGGTATTTGAAGTTTTCTTGAGTTTTTTGTTTATTATAGAAGGTTTGTTGGAGGTTTCTCAGCTATTGTCTCTCCATTGACCAAGTTGGATCAAAAGTAGGCCAAGTGTGTACGGTTGGGTGAGTGTGAGGAGAGTTTTTTGGACTTTGAAAGGCAGGCTTACATCAGCTCCTACTTTGACTTTACTAGGGGGCTTGGATGGGTTAGTGGTGTATTATGATGCTGCATGGTTTGAGTTGGGTTGTGTACTTATACGATATGGTAAAGTGATAGCTTATACATCGAGGTAATTGAAGGTGCATGAGGATAACTACATGACTCATGATCTTGAGTTAGTGGTGATGGTGTTTGCCTTGAACATTTTGAGACACTACTTGTATGTGGTGCATGTTGACATTTTCCCCAATCACAAGAGTTTGTCATATGTGTTTACTCAGAGGGATCTTAACTTGAGGCAAAAGAGAAAGTTGGAACTACTAAAAGGCTACGACGTGAGTGTATGAATCATCTCAGCAAGGCACGTTTCATAACTGGTGCTCTTAGTGGACTATCTATAGGAAGTGTGTCATATGGGGGTGAATGATAGGAGGTGTGGGGTAAAGATGTTTACCGTGGGGTAAGATTGGGTATTAGGTTGGCTGGCTCTAATGATAGAGGTATTCATGTTCAAAATGGAGCCGAATCCTTGGTGGCTATTGATGTAAGAGTTATGTTGGATCTAGATCCACCATTGGTTAGTTTGAAAAGGTTGGTTGCCGAAAATAAGATAGAGGTTTTCTCCCAAGGTGGAGATATTATAATTCGGTACCAAGATTGATTATATGTTTCGGATGTTGATGGTCTTAAGGATATGATCATGAGTAAAGCTTGTAACTCTCACTATTCTATTTACCCAAGATCTACTAAGAGGTACTAAGGTTTGAGAGAAGTGTATTGGTCGCATGGTATGAGAACGGATGTAGTCAATTTGTATTCAAACACTCTAATTGTCAGAAAACAAAGGTAGAATACCAAAGACCCAGTGGTTTGACTCAAGATATTGAAATTTCAATTGAAAGTGGGAAGAAACAGACATGAATTTTTGTGGTTGGTTTGCCTTGGACCTGAAAGCAATTTGATTCACATTTGGGTATTGTTGGCCGGAGGACTAACTCAACTCATTTCTTATCGGTTGAGACCACTTTCAATAGTGAGAATAATTCAAACTTTGGTAGATATGACGAGGTCTTGGATGTTGGAACTCAAGGTAAATTAAGGTAATCATCTACTGCTAATTGAATTTGCTTACAACAATGGTGTTCATGCTAGCATTAGTACGGTATCATGTGGGGGTTTGTAGGGTAGAAGGTATAGGTCTTTGGTGGGATTGTTTGGGCTAGATGAGATGACTTCTATAGGCTTGGGTTTAGTGTTAGGGGTTGTGGAGAGAGTGGGATTAGTTAGGGAAAGGTTGAGGATGGTTCGAAGTCATCTAAGGGGTTTTACTTAGATATTGCAAAAGAGAGATCATGAATCTTGTATTGGTGTTTGGGTGGATGTTAAGGTATCACTTATTAAGGGTGTGATGAGTTTTGGAAAGGGGGCAAGTTATGTTTCTCGGTATATAGACCCTCATAAGATTGTTCAGCGATGTGGGAATGTGGCCTATAGATTGGATTTGCCTCCAAATGGGAGTTTAATTCATTTTGCTTTCTATGTGTCTGAGTTGAGGAATTTGGTTGGTGATACTTGTGTTGTTGTTCTTTTGGAAGGATATGAGGTTTAGGATAACTTGTCTTATGAGGAAGTTTCGATTGTGATCTTGCATGGGCAAGTGGAGAGGCTTCGCAAGGAGGATCAATATTTTAAAAGTGCTACATGGGGAGTGTAATCAAGTAGGATGCAGCCATACCTCTATTCTTTCCAATGTACTCAAGCCTATGATAATAGGTTCTTCCTTCTTTATGTACTCCTAATCCTTTCAATTCCTGAGTCTCATGCCATGGCATGCTTCCGTATGCATTAAAATGATTTTCATGAAGATTTAAATGATTTGAATACATTTTGTATGAGTTTTAATAGCTTGATGATTTTTGAATGATGAATTATGCATTATACCTCATGTTTGGAAGATTCATGTTCTAATTCAAGCCTTTCAAGTTTTGTTCTTCCATATTTGAGGATGAGTGTACCCAAGGGGGAGATGATATAAGGACTTGGATTTTCGTATAGCTTTAGTGACACTTGAGATTTTGTTTCAAAAAGTTTAAGCCAAGTTAACACCTTATAGAACCTCCAAGCTCAGTCCAGGTTCACTTTTAAGCCTTCAGTTAAAGCTTATTTATATTGTTTAAGGCCATCATGGGTCTCTCACAGCAAGTCAAGTTCAAAGGAATTTAATTGGCTAAGTTTTTCACAAGTACCGATAGGAGGGTTAACTTTGAATGGGCATCTCCCTTAGCACAAAATGAACTAGGTGACCCACCACTATCAGATGAAAGCATTTTGAATTAGCTTTGATGAATTAGCTTTGTTTGACCTCATTTAGAGTTAGGATGAGGAAGTTATGCCCATTTGCGTAACACCCTCATGTCCAGTGTTGCCCCACGGGCAAGTAAATAGGCAGTGGGACTTTAAATGGACCGTGGGAGTGGCTTGGGCCTGAAAAGTCCATTTTTGGTCTAAGTGATGGGGCATAGCTAGTAGCATGTGCTGTTTGGCTTGCCCCTGACCATATGGGTGGTCATATGGTTGGTGTGTATGACAAATTTGGCGTGGAAAGGCTCTTTTTGGGGCTAACTATGGGGGAACGACCAGGCTCACTGGCCGTGTGGCATACCACTGGCCATGTGGCCAAGTGTGGGGCTTGCTTTCCATTGAATATTTCTTTAATTAAGGGGGCACGAGAAGTTATACAGACCATGTGACTCCACATAGCTCATGGTGCCCCCCGTTTAGGTGAACTTTGCCAAATTTTTCTAAGTGTTGAGCCAAGTTTCAATTTTAAGAAATTTGTCTATGTATACATTCATGGGCAAGTAAATGGACCACGTAATGCCACATAACCTATTTACCCTCTAGTCAAGTGGCTTCCGATAAATTTTCCTCTGACTCATTAATGGCGTTTTCGTAAATTCAGTTATTTCTATTGGTCTTTTTGTAATTCCTATGCTATTCTAAGGTGCTCTAAAGACCTAAAACATATTTCAAACATTCAAAATCGCTCTTCATATTTTTAAAATCCTCTCAAAAGCTTTCCACAAAGAACTCTTTGAGACGTCAACATTTGGCTAGGGAACTCAATTGTTCTTCAAATTCATTGGGGTTTTCTTCATCTTAGTGAAGCTGTGAGGGTTGATCCTTTATTTCCTTTCAATCAAGAAGACCCAAAATTATTTTCAAGAAATCTACATGAATTTTGCTTACTTTAATTTGGAGTTTTGAATATTATGATTCCTAAAATTCTATCTATTTATGAGTAGTGTTTATTTGATGATTTTTTATGGAGATTTAAATCATTATATGAGGATTTAATTTGGGTTTATGGAATTTTAAGTATGCATGTCCTCTTTAAGACTTGTTTATGTATGGGTGATCTTATGTTGGATTTAAATATGGATTTAATGGTGTATTTACTTTAACTTCTTAATATATTGTGATTATGGTTATCCTTTGGATATGACTATTACGGATTGATTATGGGAATTATGATATATATATATATATGTTTGATGTGGCAAGGTGGAAGATCCTATTCCTAAATTGCCCCCATAGCATGAGTCATACTTACCCACCCCTTATTCATTATGTGTTACATGTTATGTGAATCCATGCTAATCCCTTTCCCTAAGATATGCCCATAGCGTGAGTCCTACTTTCCCATCCCTTAGAACTATGTGTTTAATTTGAATGTACTTCTGAGCCGATGATGTGAATTTTGGTACTTTGAAGCTTGTCTGGGGACTATCGGGTTCCCATTCACTGTGTCACTCCTAGACCCCAGGTCTGGGTCGTGACATGTTGATTGTCTCTTGTGATAGTTGGTTTAATGTATTTTCTAGTTGAACATTGCCAACCCCCTCCCCCCTCTTCTGGGAATTGAGTATTGGTGAATTCATTCTAAGTCTCCATATTCTCTGTGGGATTCGACCCTAACCTTTGTTAGGTTTTATATTTGACAATGATCGCTTTATCCTTAAAAGAAAGGTGTAACTTGGGCGTAATCAAATTTTATTGCATTGTTGTCGAGGTATACGACTAGACTTAATTGAATTCTCTAGTAATTGAAATTTAAGTGTTAATCCTTAATTCCTTTAAATTTTACTTTTGTTTTTTGTTTTTCTTTTAGTTTCTTTGCAGGGTATACTAGTTGTGTATGCCCAACACTAGGAGTCAAGGTAATCTCTTAACTCTACTTTACCCAGAGATCCAAAGAATTACAAGAAGAATAGCCCAAGCAAATACTAACATCATGGGTAATGATGCAACCTTGAGTAGGAATGTTAATGATAATGATCGAAATGAAAACCTACATCCTTTGGAGAAGATTCCACTACCTTGGGATTTCAATGACAATGCTTACCGATGGAATCAGTATAGGTTGAACCCCATGGTTATGGATGTGACAGGGGCTATTATATTTCCACCACTACCGGCTGACACAAAGTTCATAGTTTCTAGTGGGTTACTTCAGATGCTGCAAAACCATGGGCTATATGTGGGCTTACCATCAGAGGATCCACATACCCACCTGCACAATATGGCATTTGTTTGTAAGAGTGTGATTGGGATGCATAATCTGTCTATGGATGTTATGGGAATTCATGTTTTCCTACTGTCTCTTATGGGTAGTGTTGTATTATGGCTATCGAAACTTCAACAAGGTTTGATCACCAGTTGGATAGAACTGCAAAGGGATTTCTTTGCAAGGTACTTCATTAAACCAAACAGGCTTAAAATAGAAGACCAAATCAATCAATTCAAGCAAATCCCTAGAGATTCAATCCTTGATACATGGGAGAGATTCAATAGATGCTTGAGGAACGGGCCAAATATGAGTTTCCTAGGAATGTCCTAATGGAAAATTTATATCGTGTAGATACCCTCTTGGGTAATCGATTTCTAGAACAACCATTCGCAGAGATTCTTGAGCACATGACAATGGTAGTCAAATCCAACCATGTGTGGAAGCCTAGGAATAGACATCTAATGGATTGTCCAAGCACTGTTGATAGGAGTTCTAACTAAGAAAATATATCCCCACAAAGTTATGATTTGTGAGACAGGAACTCAAGAACTGAGGGGATGTTTGACCAGTTGTTAAAAAGGGAAGATACTCAAGATGAGACATCGAAGCAGATCAAGTCTGACATTGTCAATATAAACCTTAGAGTGCACCAACACTCTATGGCCATTCAATAACTAAATAGTCAGTATAAACTTATGTCAATGCAACTGGATCAGATTCAAAAAGACATGATAACAAGTACAAAGAAAGAGGCACAGTTTGGTGAAGAAGGTTCACCAAAGCTTGAGGAAGTTTGAGTACTCAAGCTAGCTAAGTTGTGTCGCGATAATAAATCAGGCGTTACTTTGCATGCAACCCAATGATTTTTGATGTTTTAGCTTAGTCTTGAGTTTATTTTCAATTTTTGGATTCTTAGGTAGTTGTTTAATTATATGTTGATTGCTATTTTTAATATTGGGTTGGATTCATATAGGGTGCAAGTGAATTTTATAGAGAGTATATTAGGCATAAGACTACGGCAGTAGATTTTGTTGAGAAATGCATCAGGTATAGTTTCTACGACTGGGCTAATGAGTTGTATTGCACTTTATGACACATAACCCCATCTTGTAGAGATTTTTGGTGATCATAACACTATGTACTCTACCCACGAGCTAACTTTACAACTTGTAGATCAAACTACGAGTCGTGAATGTGGTTCATGGATCATAGATAAGTTTCTAAAAATTTTCTAAGTGTTGAGAGGTCTACGAGCCCAGGACATACAAGTCATAGATCTATCTATGACTCATAGTTAGGGTTTCGTAGACCCAAGCCCAGTAATTTTAACTCATGATCTGGTAAAGGTTTAAAAGAGGGGTAAAATTATTTTTACCCCACTTTTGACATAATTGACCGAAATTTCCCAGATTTTTCCCTTTCCCTCTATTTTTCAATCTATTTCTGCCAATCAAACCTATTTTTTGGCTTGATTTTCTAGCAACTAAGGTTTTTCTTCTTTTACCTTCTCTTTCTTACTCAAGTTCATCACTATTCTTGGTATGTTTCTTGGTTTAGTTTTAATCTCAAAATTTATATTGTTCTTAATTGCTTGATGTGATGATTGTGATGGCTTTGATATCTAAGCATGAATTTCTTCTTCAAATTGAATGGTGACCGTAAAATTTGGGTTCCCTTTAATTAAAATTAAATGTTTGAGTCCAGAATTGAATGTTTTCACATGATTGAGTGCTAAATACTATGCCTATTGAATCATCATCTATGCTTGATTAGTTGATATTGCATAATTTATGATTGTGACTTGGTAGATATTGGCATGAGCATATGATGTTCTATGAGTCAAAGAAGAAAAGTCAGAAACATAAGTTTTTCCATGCTTATAGAATTTACGATGGGGTGAATATTTATGAAATTGTTGTGGGTATTGGTTGTTATATCCTTATCATGTTTTTATACTCATATGCTTACTTCCATGCTATTGATCAAGTGTTGAATATTTTCTTAGGGTCCGTGTGATGGACTTAGCAATATAAGGTATCAAAAATATTTTGTTCACAAAAGACTTTTACAAATCGTAGATGAATCAATGAGTTATAATTACCCCTCGTGGGAAATTCCAGACAGTTAATGATCTGTTTATTCATCCGATGAGACATTCTACAAGTCGTAGATCAGAAATCGTACATAAGTCTCATAGATCCTTACCTATTTTGAATTACTCTCTGGAATTTTATACGAACCCAATTTACAACTCTTAAACCAAATTACAACTTGCACCTAGGGCTCATACAATTTTCCAATGTCCATTATTATTCTAAAGCATTGGTCAATGAGAGAACTTCACAACTTATAGTTCTCACTACAACTCGTAAAGGGCCTCTCATCGAGCCTTTTTGCAATAGACTCAGATAAGTTTATACTTTTTCTTTCTTGATTGTTGGGCCTAATTATGGTTCATTTATGTCTAGTTTTTAGGTATTATGGCTCCATAAGGAAATTGCTCAAAGATTGATGCATTTAGGAGAAATATCATTGATGAGCCTACTGATGATGAGGGGACCCCTGAGCAAAATAGGTCACTAGATGTCAATGATGTCTCATCAGACTCTGAGGCTAAGGTACCATAGACAAGATCATTAGCAGCCAGAGCTGCGCATACTCAGGCTCAGGCTGATAGCCCCTTCCCAGTATAAAGAGGAAGGTAGTGAGGAGACTGGGAGTAACATGCCCCTGATGAAATAATTCGCAAAGAAGTCTAGTACTAAGGAGGGCTCCGATAATAGAGGAGATGTTGAGTCCTCCGCTACACCATCTTCTTCATCAGCACCAGATACTATTACTTACCAATGGTCTGTCGAGGGTATGAAGGCTATATTTTTAGATAGCATTCAACTAAAGGAGCGGGGTAAGGCTACTCGTTCTACATATGAGGAGCCCAAGTTCAGAGATGATGGACTTAGCCGTGTCCTAGGTCTAAAGGACACTATGATATATTATGGGCTCACATGGCTGACAAAGTCACTTAGATGATGCTCCCAGATTCTGGTATGGGTGTTTTATGCATCTTAAACAACCATGATTTAGCACTGTCTTCCCAAAATGAAGATACCTATCACTCAGCCCAGATTGACAGAGGTATGAGTGAGAGGTCAACGGTTGATATTTCTGAGGAGACAATCCATCTTACGCTTTTTAGTCTCAAGTACCATGCCCCCAGGTCCACAGCAATATTCGATCATAGGTTTAGGTAGGAATGGAACACATTGATTATGATGGATCTGGTATAGTGGACCTCACATTTGAGGTGGGTGGCCGATCATATTGAAAAGCAGGGTCTGGAGCCTACTTAGGTCACCACTCACATGGAGATGATTGTCAAGGCTTCACTCTCTTTCCTAGCCAAGTTTTGGTAGCCTAGAGTCAGATCACGCATCCGGCCAACCTTAGTAGATACACTTATGCTAGAGCATGTGGTATTAGTTGCCAGTATCTTAGCTGGCTACGACATTGATTAGGCCTAACTTGTAGTAGAGCAGATATATGTGGCAGCATTGAAGAGGGCCACCTCTATCCCATTTCTAGTTTTGATCTACAGACTCTGCATAGAGTCGAGGGTGAGATTATTCACTAGCTGGACTAGTTAGTTGAGACCCAGCATACATTGGAGCCTAGCCTGATAAAGGCTGATGAGAACCCGATGTCACTTCAGAGGACACAACCTCCTCCTATGCTAGAGGTGTTTGCCCCACATCTACCACCTTAGGGTTCAACGACTGCTTCCACTACCGCTGTTGCTGCTACTACTGATGAGAGACCCCAGTAGCCTAAGGGACTCGATGTTGAGAGGGGTCTTGCTATAGTTTCTTCTGCAACAGGGCAACCACTTCACAGCCATTTACAATAGGCATTATTATGTGTCCGCCTCTTCTATTCAGGCCATGGTACAATGATTGTCATGTATTAAGGCCAAGTTATCTCAGCTTATTTAATCGTTTAGGCCATAGGTCTAGCAGGCTATTGCAATGTCCGAGGAGCGGAGCCAGGCGTTCTCTATCCCTACTATTCAGGAGCATTTTTATAGAGTGGACGCCTGTATCGATGCTTTTAAGGAGTGGGTCTAGAAGAGGTTATCTGAGGCTTGACTTTTAGATTTGTCATTCGTACATTAGGAGATTGAGAAGCTTAGGGTTTATATGGCATCATCACTTACGGTATCGATGACACTACCAGAGACTACATCTTCGGTGCCACTATTTGACTTATTTACCTTTGTAGAGCCTACACAGACTTCTATCACGAAGAGACCATACATGGTTGTAGAGCCAGATAAGAGGTATATATATTAAATATTTTCTTAGAATGATGAGAGGGATCTCGAGCATACCTTAAGAGTTTGGAGGCATGAAACAGAGATGAGATATGCTCACGAGGAGGATTAGTTAAAGGGTATTGGCCCCTACAGACAGAGTGCAGTAGTTGAGGAGAACTCCACAGGGAGAGGGTGGCTAGACTCAGCCACAGACTAGCGCTTAGGTGCCGAGGTATGTTTTTGACCCCTACTTATTCTATTTTTGGGGACAATGGACATTTTTTCGATGGGGTATGGGCTATTATGAGCCTCCATGAAGTTTGAGTAGCTCATGGTCTATAACTACCCCAATTATTGATCCCGAGGTTCTTCTGCCTATGTTTTTTTTTGTCATGGATATTTAATTGCAGTTGAACCAGCACATTTAGGATGTTTAGATAATATGTGTAGTAGATAGTACTAATACTTATGGAACATAGCTTGCTTTTACGTTATGTTTTGAAAATTAGTACCCACAAAAAATTTTGATTAGTAGTTAAATGGGAACCATGCATGTTTGGGTGTTTGGTGATATTTGTTCTGATAAGTAAGGATAATTAAGAAATAAAGCATGATCTATGAGACTCTTGTTGATAATGTATGCAATGTTATATGAATGTGAGCTTATTTTGCGAGACTAGTACATTTTGTGTTAATTCAGAACTTGCCTTGTTACTCTAAGTTAGATTGTAGATTATATGGATTAGGAAGGGATCTTAGGCCTTTGTTCTTTAATTTGTCCATTTTAGCCACAACTGACCAACCAAATGAAGTTTTATCCATTATTCCAAATAGTTGAGCCTTACATATACCAATTCATTTAAAAATACATAATTAGCCTAACCTTGTCTACTAAAAAACCTTGAGATTGGCTTTGGTCTGTCCTTGGCATTGTGAACCTTGATTGAAGGCTAAGTTGAGCATGGCTACCAAAAGTGTCCCAGGTTTGGGGAATAGATATTGTGTACTTCAATACAGGCTAAAAGCCTAAGTTGAGGTTGGTCGATGTAGGGGTATAATCACAAAAACAAGGTGGTGAGTTGGGAATGAGGAGCAAAAGAAGGAAATCATGTATCGAGTGTAAGAAAAAGAAAAAAATGCCTTACATTGAGCATAAAAAGGAAAATGAAGTGTAAAAATGAGGAAAAAGCTAAAAAATGAGAAGGAAGGTACCCGAAAAAGCTTGAATGTGGAAAAAGGGAGAATAAGGTGAAAATATTAAAGTTCATAAGGTGAAAATGATGAAAAATGTAGTTCAAAGATGTCTTTTAGTCACTATTTTTCCAAAATGCCATACCAAAGCCCCTTGAGCCTACATTACAAGCCTAGAAAGCCCTAAGGTAATCCTATTCTAGTTAGTTGAAAATCTGAGTCATGAGTATAGGGGCAAGCCTATGGTATTAGCTATTATGCATGAATATCTTTTGTGAGAGTGAGTGTGTTTGCACAGTCCTATGATTAATTTTGAAATCATCATTGAGTGTCAAAAATGGGACTTCTTTCTATGAGGGCACTTGCATTGCATTGTTAGCATTTGACTTGTTCAATGATTGTGGACTGTTGATATTCCCTTGCTTGTCATAGTTGTGTTGTCAAAATGTAGTAGTATGTTTTGGTTTGATAAATAGTTATCTTATCTTGTTTTGAAAAGTTGGTATAGGTACCCATGTTTGAATTATATATAAGGTGTGCTATTGAGTTGAGGTGTGTGTTATGGTATTGTCTATATAGATTGAATAGTCACTTGAGGACAAATAATAATTTTAAGTTGAGGGTATTGATGTACTATCAAAATACAACACTTTTGATACCTAAAACTTACAATTTTGTGTGTTCCTAATGTTGCATTAATCGTTTTTATGTGTTTTTGTGTTTAGTTTTGCACGAAAGTAGGTTGGCATGACTTTCAGGCAAAATTGCAAACATTTCTGGTTTTTGGTGATTTACGAGAGTGTCTATAAATCGTAGAGCATTCTATGAGCCGGGGAAGGGTTTTTGTAAAATTGCAGTGAAGTATGATTTCTAAAGTTCAGCTATACAAGTCATAGATCACTTAACGAGTCAAATAAAGAGGTTTCGTGAAGATTTCTAGGGAAGGACCAGTTGATGCAGATAAAGTCTACGAGAGTGCAATATGAGTCATAGATCAGTATACGAATTGTAAAGTGTATTTCTGGCAGTGAAGTCCAAGATTCAAGAAGCTGAATACGAGACCCCGATTACGACTCATAAATCACTTTACGAGTCATAAGAACCCGTCATAGAAAGTCACCGACCAGTTTCATTATTTTTATGACTTAATTGTAATTACTATATTATTATTATTGATATATGTAAACAATATATCCTTGTGTCTCTTGTAGCTCTGTAGAGTTGACTTCCAGGTTTTGAGTAAGTTTCAGTGTATAAATTATTATTGTGTTGATTTGGTTTGGACTAGAGCACTGGAACAAATACCCTTGGGTTGGGAATTGGCTTGCCTGTAGATGGGACCAACAGGCACCATGATGACAGGGACCAGGTCATGATAAGAAAGAATAGAAAACCTAAAAGAAAAGAAAAGAAATAGATGCCTAAATGACGATGCAGAAAGAAAAAAGATGTGGGGAAGAAAAAGAAAGGAAAATGAGCGAAGAAAAATTGAGATTTTCATCCTTAGTCATCAAGGTAATTATTCTTGTCCTTTCTATTATATTTTCATGTGATTATAAATTGATTTTTAAGGTAAAAATGTGTACAATTTATGCTTAGTTAAGAAAATATAGCCCTAACGTTCTTAGAATAAAATCTTGATTTGAGAGTCGAATAACAATCCGTTTTAGTTAAAATTTGATGTATTAGTTGATTTTGTTGTGGGTAATATAATTTGAGAGAAATTTTCACATTCGAATTCGAGGGCTCGGAGTGATGTTTTGACCTAAATTTTGAGTCAAAAATAAATATAGCCATATAGGTGGCATTGGATTCATATTCTTATGGATATTATATATTTGATAGATTTGATGATTTCTGAGGCATTGAAGAAGGGAAAGTCATTGGTGATTTAGCTTGCTTGATTTGGATTCTGTAGTTAGAGGTAGGTTATGATTTATTCTATGTATTAGAGGGACTCTTAATAGTAATTGATATCCATTGGATGACGTTATGAAATTATTTTATGCATTTAATTATTGTGGTTTGGAAGAGGTTAGATCATAAGAGTCATAGCAAGCGGTTATTATGTTAACAAGAGAAACAAGTATAGGAAGATGATTATAAAGATAGAAGAAAGTTAAAAGTGGTATCTCAAAAAGTGTTAGCAGCAGTTTCATATATCTGAGTATTAATTAATTGGAGAATTTAAGCATTCTTATGTATGGTGATGCCCCTATTGTATGGAGAGTTGTGCTTATAGCTTAGTAACAAGAACCAGTTCACAAACTTAGGGAGGTGACCGTTGAGCTAAGGGGGAGATGATTAGGTAATGAATCAAAGTAGATCTTGATCTTTGATAGTAATAAGTTGATTAGATGAGACATTGATGTTTTTCTATCTCATACATTTCTTATACTTTGTCAAGATGATACTTTATTCCTATCTTATGTAAGGTGATCACATCCAAGTTAGACCTCTCTTTTGAGGATAAAGAGTTTGTTGTCAAATATAAAACCTAACAAAGGTTAGGGAAGAATCACGCAGAGAATACGAAAACTGACAACGAATTCACCAATATGCAATTCAAGTAATTAACAACTTAATTCTCCGGCGAAGGAGGGGGGATTTGCAATGTTCAACAAGAAAATAAACTAAACTAACTATCACAAGAGACAATCAATAATGGAGAGAAATGTGGGTATTGTGTTCCCCATGATTAACCAACTTAATATTCCCAGGTAACCCAATTCTCGACTAGAGTATAGCATGCAGGATGGTAATTTAAGTTCACTAAGCCCTTTGGTCAAAGGTGAGAGGCGAATTTAACTATGTGACTTGTCCCATCTCCATAGTGTGCAATACTAACCATTACTCATAGTCCCAATCAACCTCCTCTTAGCCCAATTCGGTTGATTAGATGAGAACATATCAATCGAATCCTGTTAATTAATCTTTTTCTCTATTCATCACAAGATTTGAAGATCCAATTAATTCACAGGTGTATTCTCCTCCAAAATTGAAATCTCCCAATTCAAAACCCTGAAAATACTTTTTAATGAGATTTTCAACTATGCTTCCCTGAAAAATAACCTAAAAAGTACTTTTTACAAAATCAGGAGTACACCTACAAATATCAAACTCTACTGTTCAAGGCCGGTGTCTAGATGCAAAAGACAACCATCAATGGAGATGAAGGGGCATGTGGACAAACTCAACTCAATATTGTGTTAGCCTTATAGTCAAGAGTGGGTCTCTGTGATAAAGAAAAAGAATGAATCAGAGGGAAAAAGTAATCACTAGAACTCTACCTCTAGAGTAAGAACCATTAAACTCACCTCCCTTATGATTCTTCTTGAAGGTTGTTACATCAATGAAGTCATCTGGCTTCACCCCACCTCTACCTAGATCACAAAATCAACAACTTCCTGGAAAGAATTTGTTGAAGCAGCCACCTACAAGCTGAAATTTGTAAGTCTGACGTCAATCTCTTCACAAAGAAGTGAATTCTCTCTTTATACCTCAAGGCCTGGGGAATATATTTCTCCATGAAAAGTTTAGAAAATAACATCCAAGTCATAAGTGGTGCATTTGTTGGTTAGTACTCAACATAAGACCTATATTATACCTTGACATCTCCTTGAAATTGGTTTGTCATGTACTCAATAACAAAATTTGTCTATTATATCAATATTATGAAGCAACTCATGACAATCAACAAGGAAATTATAAGCATCCTCAGATTTAATATCCCTGAACACCAAGAGTATCATCATTAAGAACTTAGCAAAGAGATCATGTTGGTCACTAATCATCGAGGTTTATATTCAATTGAGAAAATATGTCTATCTCCTAGCTCTCACGACCTAACCCTAGGATCTAAACATTAAATTGCAGAAGGGTAACCTAAAGGGACCCCAAGCAAGCTTCTTAGGGCAACATTACACTTCTTTAGTCGCGGAAGCAATAAAATAACAACATAGAAGTAGAAATATGGATAACCGAGGCTAAAGGACATCATTCATATCATAACAACAACAGTCAAGAGAAAGTTGAATCACATAGCATAAAACATATTATGTCTAACAAAACCTCTAAACTTTAGACATTTAGCGGGGGCTAAGACAAGCAACCAAGCTCACCCTCATAATAATGGCAATAGGTAATCCAAACATACAAGACATAATCTAAACATAAACTTTACAAAAGGTAGATATCGTCCCCAGACTTGAGGACTCACCATAAGATAACTTGAATATTCCATCTAGCCACAAGGAGAATCAATAGGAGCTCTGGTTCCTATATGGCGATATCATGTAGGCATAAAGTATGTGTTAGTACATTTGAATGTACTAAGTATTTAGGATGCAATGCAACAAGAGATAGCATCATAGGCAAAATGTATAATTATAAGCAATGAATAGCATACTAATAATATGACATGTATGAGTTTATGTATGGTGATGCCCCTATTGTATGGAGAGTTGTGCTTATAGCTTAGTAACAAGAACCAGTTCACAAACTTAGGGAGGTGACCGTTGAGCTAAGGGGGAGTGATACTTTAAGTAAAACCATGCTAATATAAAATATAATATGATTGTGAGTGACAATTATAGTGCAATCCAAGGCTTGCCATGTCCTTGGAGAGACACATGAGGTACAAACCCCTTTATGAGGTTGATGGAGTACAAACCTCCCAACAAGGTTGATGGAGTACAAACCCCCCAATACGGTTGATGGATACAAAACCCTAACAAGGTTAATGGGTACAAATCCCCAATAAGGTTGCACGGGTCTGCTACCTCCCGAGCGAGGAAATCGAGCTACAAACCCCTCAATAAGGTTACCCGAGCCTACAATCACCCGGATAAGGCTTGGTCATCCCCAATACTACTGAGACAATATTATATTTATACACTCCTTTCATCTTCTAGTACCTACATTTCTTTTATCATTATATATATACATTAACTTCATTATCATAAAGTCATTCATCTCATAAGACATGAATTGGACCTCCATTTCCTCAGGAAATCATTATCGGACATTTTATCAAACACTTGGCGGGTGCATAGTGCTACTATAAAACCATGCAATTCAAGAGTGCAATCATGCTAGAAAATTCAATGTAAAACTATCAATAGATACTTGGTAAAACCCTCAAGAAATATACATCAATACCCTTTATAAAATCTCACAATTGATCTTAGATTCATAACCAATGACATAGTAAAACAGTCACAATTTCTTAAACCCCAACATATTGTGCAATGAATTTCATAATAAATAAAACCGAAGAGTAAATTAACTTTAAATCATGCAATCTAGATTTAAAGGGAGCTTGGATATCATGGATGAATGGAACCCATGAAAGAAACCCACATACATTAGCTTTGGAGAATAGCTTGAAGAAGATTGGAGATGGAGACTTGTAGCTTGAATGAGCACCTTGAAATCTGGATGAGCTTGAGACTTGAATTTGGGAGATGAAAATTTTTCTAAGTGTTTGAGTAAGTATTTGGGAATGCTTAGAATAATATGAGGGTTGAATAAGGCTAAGTATAGGTATTTTTATGCATGGGAAGGCTTAAGCCCAAGATCCAAAAGTCTTGGACTGATATAAAAATCACTGGCAATGAAATTCACAGATCACCATCTAGTCCTAAACAAGGACCTGTTGGGGAGGCAAAATTACTACACGTCCGCGATAGCTACGCATCGTGGCACTATCGCAAATCTATTCTGGATAAGGAAAATTATGAAAAATAAAATTGCTAATCGTTTGCTCTTAAATCGAGGTTAGACCTATTTCCCACTAAATTTGACTCCCTGATCAAGAATACAAAGTTGGATTTTCAATATCATTTATGGATTCTAAGATATACGAAAATTACGAATCCAGGCACTTCTGTGGCACATTTTTGGGCAATTTTTTTGGGATCGTTTCAATATCTCCCCCTTGGGAACATTCATCTCTGAATGTCAAAAAAACGTATACAAGAGACATAACTATGACAATTTCATCCCATATAAGGATGTAACAGTGCACTTAAGTATCATTTCAAAAATCTCAACATAAGAGTAAAATCATCATGAACTTGTCAATTTAAACATGAATGTATGCATATGTCATAGGCTAAACATAAACTTGAAATTACATAAGGGGACTTAGATTGATACCTTAGACTTGAGTGGAATGGAAAAGGTAGTAATATCGCTTTTGCATGTCCACTTAGGCCTCTCATGTAGCACTTTCAACTTCTTGATTTCTCTAAAGGACCTTAACGAAAGCCACATCCTTGTTCCTTGATCTCTTCACTTGCCTATCCAAAATCTGAACCGGAACCTCTTCATAGGTAAAATTGTCTTCCATAACACCAACAACATCAAGGAGCATAAAAGCATTAGGATAACTGTCACGACCCAAGCCTAGGGCCTATACGTGACATAATGAATGGTGAACCCAAAAGAACCCCAAACAAGCCTCTTAACGTGTTATTACACATCCTTGGTCATAGAAGCATATAAAAGACATAAAAAATAGAATGGGGCATTAAAGCTAAGGGAAAACTTGCCAAAACAACAACAACAAAAAACAAGGAATCACGACTCATATCATAAATACACAACTTGTCCAACAAACACCTCTAAATAAATAAATAAAGCGGGGGCTAAAACAAAGTAACTGGGCTCACCCTCATAGTAAAATAGAACATAAGAAAGTGTCACAATACATAGAAAAGAGGAAAACATAAACCAAAATTCCCAAAATGGAGGACACACCAACAACCTTGGAATAGCACCATCTAACAACGTGGAAGAGGAGAATGATCAACTAAGGCACCAATTCCTACATGATGATATCATGTAAGCAAGAGTATACATCAGTACATTTGAATGTACTAAGCATGTAGGATACAATGCAACAAGAGATAAGCTTCATAATCAACATGCATAACAATAGGCAATAGGCATAATATACCAAGATAACATGTATGATCAATGCATAAGTAAAATATGCTTAAGTAACTAATGCTCATATAGAATATCATATGTGTAGAAGAGACCAACCTAGATTCCCAAAGTATAAACCACTTGGGAAGTTAATGATAATACCACCCCATCACTTAGGTGGATGAATACTGACCCTCATCTAGATTATCTGGGCGCTAGACCCCCTGGATTGGACATGGTCAAGTTCTACACTTTATATAGGATTCATCATATACATAAGCTAATCTCATCATCATAACACCTTTCAAATCATATCTCATGCTTTGGACCTTCTATTCCTCAAGAAACCCTAGCCGGACATTTTATCAAATACCTTAGGGGTGTGTAATGGAAGTAAAAGTCCATGCAATTTAGAGGTGAAATCATGCAAGAAAATTTATGGTAAAACTATCAATCCAAACCTTGCAACACCCCAAAGACATTCACATCAAAACACTTCATCAAATCTAACATTAGATCCAAGATTTAAAGCTTAAAACATGCTAAAACAACCATACTTTCATGAACTAAAATCAATGAAAAGTAAATGTCTCAATATATAAGACCCACATGTAAAATCAACTTCAAAACATGAAATATTAAGTAAAAAAGAGACTTAGGCACCATGGATAAAAGGACTCAATAGTTCAACACCACATACCTTAGCTTTCGAGAAATTCTTGGTGAAGGTTGACAATGGAGACTTGAAGCTTCAAGAGAATCCTTAAATCCGGATGAGGGTTTTGAGTCTTGGAATTAGTAGTGAAAATATGGCTAAGTATTTTAGGCGAGTATTGGGAAATATTTAAGATGATATAAAGGTGAAATTTAACTAAGTATAGATAAAAACACATTTAGCAAACTTAGGCCCAACACTTAGAATATTTTGGACCGCACAAGAAAAACACTGCCAGAACAAAAACACATATCTGCATCGGGAAGAGGACACAAAGAAGAATTTATACTAAAACGCACCCAAGGCACATCGCGAAAGCATCACAAAAAGCTCACTGGAAATAATCCACTTAAAAATTTATAATTGTTATTCTTTCACCCTTAAATCGAGGGTAGACCCTTTTTTTCACCTAATATTGACCCCCTTGATCACAAATATGAAGTCAGATTTTCAAAATAACCAACAAATTTTTTAGATATATGGAAACCAAAATTTCTAGGCACTTCCAAGGCACATTTTTAGGCACTCTTTGGAGTCATTACAATATCGACCCCCTTGGGAACATTCATCCCCAAAAATAAAAGAGACAGACAAGACAAGAATAATAATGAACAAATCAACCCCAACAAGAATGCAACATAACATGGAAAACACCATTTTCAAATCATCAACATAAGTGTAAAATCATCATAAGTTTACCAACTTAAACATGAATGCATATGAATGACATAAGGGCTAAAATATAGAACTTAAAATCACATATGAGACTTAGGATTAGTACCTTAAACTAGAGTGGAGTGGAAAAGAAAAGGATACCGCTTTTGCATCTCCACTTCAGCCTCCCAAGTAGCACTTTCGACTTGTTGGTTCCTCCAAAGGACCTTAACAGATACCACCTCTTTGTTCCTCAATCTCTTTACTTGCCTATCCAAGATCCAAACCACAAACTCCTCATAAGTTAAGTTATCCTCAACAACACCCACATCATCAAGAGGTACAATGGCATTGGGATCACTAACTTATTTTCTCAACATAGATACATGAAACACCGGATGGACTAAATTCATTTCACTAGGCAACTTCAACTCATAAGCTACCTTGTCAACCCTTTTAATCACCTCATAAGGACTAACATACCTTGGACTCAACTTCCCTTTTTTACCAAAATAGGATACACCTTTTATTGGAGAAAACTTCAAGTAAAACCCAATCACCCACTTGCAATTCTAGTTCTCTTCTTCTTACATCGGTATAGGATTTTTAACGACTTTGTCCTATCCTCAACCTTTCCCTAATAATCTTAACCTTCTCAAGAGCAACCATAACCAGATCCAGCCCTAATAAAGCCACCTCTCAAACCTTAAACCAACCCACTGGTGATCTACAACACCTCCTATAAAGAGCTTCAGAAGGAGCCATATCGATGCTAGAGTGATAGCTATTGTTGTAGGCAAACTCAATCAATGGAAGATGGTTATCACAACTAACTTTAAGCACCAAGACACAAGTCCTAAGCATATCCTCAAGTGTTTGAATCATCTTTTGGGCTTGGCTATCCGTTTGGGCTGGAAGGTTGTACTAAGGTGAACTTTGGTACCAAGACCCATTTGAAAAGGTTCCCAAAAGTGTGAAGTAAATTGTGCACCACGATCCATTATAATGGATAAAGGAAACCATACAACCTTACTAAATCATCGATGTATAACCTTGCATACTCTTCAGCCCCATATGTAGTTTTAACTAGTAGGAATTGAGCCAGTTTTGTCATCCTATCAACCACCATGCATATGGGATCAAAACCTTTCCTAGTCTTGGGCAGCCCAACCACAGAGTCCATGTTAATCACCTCCCACTTCCAAGTAGGAATCTTTATATCTTAGGTTAGGCCACCTGGCCATTGATGTTCGGCTTTGAATTGTTGACAACTATGGCAACCAGAAACAAATTTAGCAATATCTCTTTTCATGCCTCCCCACCAATACACCTCCCTCAAGTCTCCACACATTTTGGTGGAACTGGGGTGGATAGAATAAAAGGAATTATGGGTTTCATCAAGAATTCTCTCCCTCAAACCATCAACACATGGCATACACGACCTACCTTGGTATCAAAGGGCCCCATCTCCCCTTTGGGAGAAAACCTCTATTTTGTCCTCTTTCACCAAGGCCTTAAATTCAAGCAAGGAGGAGTCTAGATCTTATTTTGCTATTACCTTATCAACCAAAGAAGATTTAGAACCATCAACAATAACCATACCATTACCTACATTTTCAAACCTCACCCTCAATCTAGCCAGTCTGTGCACCTCCCTGGCCATCTCCCTATCACCACCATCCATATAAGCTAGGCTACCCATTGACACTCAACTCAAAGCATCCGCCATAATATTTCCCTTACCCGGATGGTAATGCACACTCATGTCATAGTCCTTAAGGAGTTCTAGCCACCTTCTTTGCCTCAAGTTGAGATCTTTTTGAGTGAAGACATATTGAAGGCTCTTATGATCGATGAAGACATGAATATACACCCCATATAAATAATCACACCATATCTTTAATGCAAAACACCACGGCGGCTAATTAAAGATCATGGGTAGGGTAGTTTCGTTCACACACTTTGAGTTGCCTAGAATCATAGGCTATGACCTTACCATTTTGCATTAGTACACAACCAAACACAAACTCTAGATGTATCATTATACGACAAAACCCTTAAGCCCATCCGGTAGTGACAATATTGGAGCGGACACAAGTCTATCTTTCAATGTTTGGAAGCTTTTCTCACATTCAATGGTCCACACAAACTTAACCTTCTTTTGAGTCAATTTTGACATAGGGGAAGCAATGGAGGAGAACCCACCCACAAACCTTCTATTGTAACCCGCAAGGCCCAAGAAACTCATAATATCTGACGGGGTCAATGGTCTAGGCCAATTCCTAATCACATTGGTTTTCTTAGGATCTATATTTATACCATCCCTCGACACCACATGACCCAAGAATACAACCTCCTTCAACAAAAATTCATACCTGTCATATTTAGCATACAATCTCTCCTCCCTCAATCTATACAACACAATCGTCAAATGACCCATATGCTCTTCTCTACTATGTAAATAGATCAAAATATCATCAATGAAGACCACAACAAAGGAAACAAGAAGGTAGGGCTTGAAGACCCTATTCATTAGGTCCATGAATATGGCCGGTGTATTAGTCACCCCAAAGGACATCACCATAAATTCATAGTGCCCATATCTAGTTAGGAAGGTCGTCTTGGGAATATCAAACTTGCTCACCCTCACTTGAAGGTACCCGGATCAAAGATCAATCTTAGTGAAAAAGCTAGTCCCTTGCAATTGGTCAAACAAGTCATCAATCTTTGTAAGAGGATATCTATTCTATATAGTCACCCTATTGAGTTGTTGTAGTCAATGAACATTCTAAGTGAACCCATCTTTCTTCTTTACAAACAACACCAGTGCACCCCAAGGTTATTGGCTATGTCTAATGAATCTCTTGTCCAAAAAATCTTTCAATTGCTCTTTTAACTCCTTCAACTCCACGGTGGCCATATGGTAAGGGGGAATAGAGATAGGTTGGGTGTCAGGAGGGAGATCTATGCCAAAATCTCTCTCCCTTTCGGGACGGACACCAGGACGGTCAATTGGGAAGATATTGAGAATCTCATTTACAACCAGAACCGACTTAATGGAAGGGAATTTGGACTCTACATCTTTGACTCTCAGAATATGATATAAACACTCGTTAGAAATCAACCTATGGGCTTTAATACATGAGATGAACCTACCTCTTACTACACATCATGGCTTTCCCACTCAAGGACGGGCTCATTTGGGAATTGAAACTTGATCATACAGGTTCTACAATCAATAGAAGAATTGTATACATGCAACAAATCCATCCCAAGAATAACATGAAAATCAACCATATTTAATTCAACAAGATCACAAGGTAGGATTTTATGCAAGATGCAAACTAGACAATTTCTATACACCCTTCTAGCAACAATAGATGAACCAATGCAGTAGACAACTCATATTACTCATGCAACAACTCCGACTCAATATGGAACTTTTTAGCAATAAAGTGGGTAACAAAGGAAAGGGTGGCGCCCGGATCAATCAAAGTATACGCATCAAGGTCAATGATTTTCAACATACCGGTAATAACATCGGGGACCTCAAAAACCCCTTGCCTACCATGTAGAGCATCAAATCGATTGTGCTTTGGGGCATCACCTTAAGGGCCACCTCTACCCAATGGAACCACATTTGCACCCCGAACCTTGCCATGATTTCTTGGACAATCTACCCTTTTTATAGCCAAGCTCCCTATATTTAGAACATGCATTGGAACCCCTCATACATAGGCCCTTATGAATACTCCAATATATAGTACACAAATCAATGGGACCCACACCACAAACACCTTGAGGCCTAGGGAAGTCATTGGCAAACCACCTATTTGTAACAAGAGGAGGCCCTTGGACTTAATGGAATCGACCACACCTATGAAACTTGACCCTAATACGAGCTCCCTTGGCCTCATGGCCCCTCCTCTTTCTCAACTTTTCCTCTTTCATTTTCTAGGCATATGTCATCAACCGAGATAAGTCCATATCACTAATAAGCATGGTGGACTGACACTCTTCACTTACCAAATCAAAGTCCCCCATAAGAAACTTATTCATAGTTGACCTAGGATCGGCCACCAAGTGAGGAACATACTTTGAAAGTTTATTAAATTTGAGGGCGTACTCCCTCACACTAATATCACCTTGTCTCAAGTTCATAAACTCTACCAATTTCGCTTCTCTAAGCTCAAGAGGGAAGAACCGATTAAGGAAGAATATACACCCCATATAAATAATCACACCATATCTTTAATGCAAAACACCACGGCGGCTAATTAAAGATCATGGGTAGGGTAGTTTCGTTCACACACTTTGAGTTGCCTAGAAAAAAGCACCACATAACCATTACCCTTCTCACCCTTTTATTAATCAAACCAAATTTAGGCTGGCCCCTTGAGTTGGTACGCCGTCAACTCCGCCTTCTCATTTGGCCCAATACCCATGATAGACATGATTTTGTAGACTTCATTAATAAACTCTTGTGGATCCACATCCATCCTTGACCCATGGAAAATCGAAGGATTCATCCTCATGAAGTCTCTTACCTTAGCTCCTGAGGTAGTAGGATGGGGGGCTTGGGCCCCTTGTTGGACTTGTTTGGCCACCACTTGGGCAAGTTAGTAAGGGCATCCCAGAGTTCACCATTGGTAGGTTGCTCCTCTGGAGTTTGGGCACGTCTTCCTCGCGCATTCGGGATGATCTAGTATAGCAAAGAACAATTCTTAGGGTGAAAAACTTACCACAACTATATAGCACGACTTTGAACATGAAAAATTTGAAACATTTCCTAAAACATCTCATAGCCTTCTATTCATAGTCATGGCGTGCTTCACAACCATGAATAGGACTTTAATTGATGCAATGTGTTGGACTCCGAGGATCTATCAACCTAGTGATCTGATACAAAGTTTGTCATGACCCAAGCCTAGGACCTAGAGTGACATGGCGAATTGGGAACCCAAAGGAACCCCAAACAAGCCTCTTAATGTGTCATTACACATCCTTGGTCATAGAAGCATATAAAAGACATATAGTATAGGATGCAACATTGGGGCTAAGGGAAACCTTGCGAAAAGAATAATATTAGAAGACAAGGAGTCATGGCACATATCATAAATACATAATTTGCCTAACAAACACCTCTAAATACATAGATAGATCGGGGGCCAAGACAAAGTAACCGGGCTCACCCTCATAGCCAAATAGAACATAAGAAAGTGTCTCAATATATTGATAAGAGGAAAACATAAACTAAGGTCCCCGAAATGAAGGACTCACCAACAACCTTGCAATCGCATTATCTAACCACGTGGAGGAGGAGGATGATCAACTTGGGCACCTATTCCTACATGGTGATATCATGTAGGAAAGAGTATGCACTAGTATATTTGAATATACTACGTGGGATACAATGCAATATGAGATAAGCTTCATAATCAATATGCATAGCAATAGGCAATAGGCATGATATAGCAATATGACATGTATGATCAATGCATAAGTAAAACATGCTTTAGTAACCCAAGCTCATATAGAATATCATATGTGTAGAAGAGACCAAGCTAGATTTCAAAAGTATGAACCCCTTGGTAGGTTAGTGATTTTTCCACCCCATCACTTAGGTTGATGAGTACTAACCCTCATCTAGGTTGATGATGATGCCACCCCATCACCCTGGTGGATAAGTATTAACCCCAATCTAGGTTAGTGATGTTGCCACCCCATTACTTAGGTGGATAAATACTAACCCTCATCTAGGTTATTCGGGCGCTAGACACCCCGGATTGGGCATAGTCGAATTCTACACTTTATATAGGATTCATCATATACATAAGCTCATCTCATCATCATAACATCATTCATATTATATCTCATACTTTAGACATTAAATTCCTCAAGAAACCCTAGCCAGACATTTTATCTAACACCTTGAGGGTGTGTAATGGGGGTAAAAGACCCTGCAATTTATAGATAAAATCATGCAAGAAAATCTATCATTAAACCATCAATCCACACCTTGCAATACCCCCAAGTCATTCATATCAAAACCCCTCCTCAAATCCAACAATAGATCAAAGATTTAGAGCTCAAAACATGCTAAAACAACTATACTTTCATGAACTAGAATCACTATGCAGTAAATTTCTCAAAATACAAGACCCACATGTAAAATAAACTTTAAATCATGCAATATCACTAAAAAGAAGACTTAGGCATGATGGGTGAAAGGATGCAATGGTTCAACACCGCATACTTTAGCTTTGAAGAAGTTCTTGATGAAGGTTGACAATGGGGACTTGAAGCTTGAAGTGAATCTTTAAATTCGGATGAGGCTTTTGAGTCTTGGAATTTGGAGTGAAAATACGGCTATGTGTTTTTGGGGAGTATTGGGAAATGATTAGGATGATATAAGGGTGAAATTTGACTAAGTATAGACAAAAACATATTTGGGAAACTTGGGCCCAATACTTAGAATATTTTGGACCGCATTTGAAAAACACTGCCAGACAAATACACATCTCCCGTTGCGAAGAGGACACGGAGAAGATTTTGTACTGAAGTGCGCCCAAGACGTGTCACGAAGGCATCGTGGAAAGCTCTCTAGAATTCGTCACTTGAAAATTTATAATTGCTACTCTTTCACTCTTAAATCGAGGTTAGACCCTTTTCACCTAATTTGAACCCCTAATCATAAATATGGAGTCATATTTTTGAAATAACGAATAGATTTTTAGATATATGAAAATTTCAATTCTAGGCATTCTAAGGCACATTTTTAGGCACTTTTTGGGGTCGTTTCAATCACCCACACACTTCCTCAACATAGATACATGAAAGACTGTGTGAACCAATTTTATTTTTCTAGTTAAATTCAACTCGTAAGCTACATTGCCAATCTACCTCATTACCCTATAATGGCCCATATACCTAGGGCTCAACTTTCTTACCAAAACGGACTACACCCTTCATGGGTGACACCTTCAAATACACCCAATCACTAACTTGAATTCAAGGTCCCTTCTCCTTATATCAGCATTAGACTGTTGGCGACTTTGAGTTGTTTTCAATCTCTCTTGAATCATCCTAACATTCTCAAGAGCCTCCATAACTAGATCTGGTCCCAACAAAACTACCTCACTAATTTTAAACCACCCAACTGGTGATCTACAACGTCTACCATAAAGGGCCTCAAAAGGAGACATACCGATGCTAGAATGATAACTACTATTGTAGGAAAACTCAATAAATGGAAGATGATCATCCCAACTACCCTTGAGCTCCAATACACAAGCCCTAAAAGGAACCCCATCCAATCTTACCAAGTCATGGATGTACTACCTAGCATACTCTTCAGCCATATATATGGTCTTAACCGGTAGAAAGTGAGCCGATATTGTTATCCTCTCAACCACGACCCAAGTGGAATCAAAACCCTGCCTAGTCTTGGGAAACCCAAGTACAAAGTCAATATTAATCTCTTCCCACATCCAAGTAGGAACCTCTATGTCTTCGGTTAGGACACCTGAACTTTGATGTTTGGCTTTGACTTATTGACAACTATAGCAACCGGACACAAATTTGTCAATGTCTTTCTTCATGCCTCCCCACCAATGCACCTCTCTCAAATCTCTATACATTTTAGTAGAACCGGGGTGAATAAAATAGGAAGAACCGTGAGCCTCATAAAGAATTCTCTCTCTGAAGCCATCAATACAAGGCACACACAACCTACCTTGGTATCTAAGGATACCATCTCCCATTGGGAGAAAACCTCCACCTTCCCATCACTAACTAAGGCCTTCAATTCCAATAAGGAGGGATCAAGATCTTACTTACCTTACACCTCCTCAACCAATGACGATTTAGAACCATTAACAACAACACCACCATTAGCCACTTCTTCCAACCTAACTCCCAATCTTGCCAAACGATGGACCTCTCTAGCCAACTCCTTATCACCATCATAAACATGAGCTAGGCTACCCATAAAAACCTTACTCAAAGCATCCACCACCACATTAGCCTTACCATATTAGTTAACCATCTCCTTTGCCTCAAGTTAAAATCTTTTTGAGTGAAGACATATTGGAGACTCTTATGATGTAACAAATCCCCTTAGCCCTTCCGGTAGTGATGAAATAGGAGTGGACACAAGCTTATCTTTCAATGTTTCAAGCTTCTCTCACACTCATTGATCCACACAAAGTTTGCCTTCTTTTGAGTCAATTTAGTCATGGGAGAAGCAATAGAAGAAAACCCATTCACAAATCTCCGATAATAACCCGCTAAGCCCAAGAAACTTCTAATATCTGACAGGGTCAATGGTCTAGGCAATTTCTAATCACATCCATCATTTTAGGATCCACCTTAATACCATCCCCCGATACCACATATCCTAGGATTGCAACGTCCTTCAACCAATATTCACACTTCTCATATTTGGCATATAACTTTTCTTCCCTCAATCTTTGCAACACAACCCTCACCACAAGAATAGATCAAAATATCATCAATGAATACCACAATAAATGAATCAAGGTAGGGTTTGATGACCCTATTCATGAGTTCCATGAAGATGGCCAGTGCATGGGTCAACCTAAAAGACATCACAACAAACTCATAATTCTCCTATCTAGTCCAGAAGGCCATCTTGGGAAAATCACACTCCCTCACCTTCACTTGATGATACCCGAATTGAAGATCAATCTTAGAGAAATGGATATCCCATTGCAAATGGTCAAATAAATCATCAATTCTTGGAAGAGGATACCTATTCTTGAGGGTGACCCTATTAAGTTGCCGGTAGTCAATAAACATTCTAAGGTAACCCATCCTTTCTTTTCACAAACAACACTGGTGCACCCCAAGATGATTGGCTAGGCCTAATAAACCCCTTCTCCAACAACTCCCTCAATTGCTCCTTCAACTCTTTTAACTCTATCGGGGCCATATGGTAAGGGGGAGTAGAAATGGGTTGAGTATCTGGAAGAAGATCTATACTAAAATCTATTTTCCTTTCGGGTGGAACACCAGAAAGGTCATTTGGAAAGACATAAAGGAGCTCATTAACAACCAGAACTGACTCTTTTGGAAGGACTTTGGACTTCACATCCCTAACCCTCACAAGATGGTAAAGACACCCTTTAAAGATCAACTTACGGACTTTAATACAAGAGATGAACCTGCCGTTGATGACCACATCATGACTCTCCCACTCAAGGATGGGTTTATTTGGGAATTGGAACTTGACCTTACGGGTTCACAAGAGATGAACCTACCCTTGACCACCCATAAGCTTCCTTCGACCATATAGATAATCAACTAGCGTGTGGCCCACTTCACCATACCTAAACAAAGTCCTACAATACCTTTGACATGGGCCACCATGGTTCTTCCTATGCATAAGGCACTTAGGATTAGTCATTCGACCATCATCTCTTTTACCCATATTGTGTCTTTGAGGGTAATCTATTATCTTGTGACCCTCCTCTTCACACCCATAACAAGTATTAGAACCCTCAAGCATGGGTAATCATGGTCTCTACCACATCTTGGGCACCTAGTAGAAGGCACCAGACTACCACCACCTCTACAATAAGGACTTTGGAACTTCCCTTCACTACGGGCCCTCTTAGCCTCCTTAACTCTCCTGTTATTATTTGAAGTCTCAGGAGCACTCCCTTATTGATCAAGGTGAGTTACCAATTTTATTGTCACTTTGCCTAACACTAAAAAAGTGTTGAGAACCTCCGCATTTGTCATATCATCATCCTGAGTATTTTGAGACATATATTGTAATGTAATGGTTTGGGATTAGCAATAGGCCCTAAGGGACCTAACTCTATCGTAGGTCATAGATCACGAAGAAGTAAAACGTTTAATAGAACACCCTATACCCTCCCATTCATAGTCATGGTGTGCTTCACAATGAAGAATAAGACTCTAATCGACGTGATGTGTTGGACTCCAAGGATCTAACAACCTAGTGATCTGAGACCACTGAAGACTTTGCTTTCTCTCTACTTTAGCTCTCCAGGTAGCCCATACAACCCTTTAAGTTCTTGAAGGAAACATGAATCTTGTTGGCTAAGGTAAGTGGAATTATCCATGTATTTGTTATACTTGTTCCATGAAAAATAAGATCTATATGTTAGTTATACTTGTGCTGGAAATCTGGACAGATTGTGTTCTAAAGATTGTTGTACACTTTTCTTATTAATTAAGAGGTTTTTCTCTTCTTGGTTGGTTGAATTGTGAAGTAAGACATATATATTTAACAAAGGTTTGTTTGATAGTGATGTACACAGGCTGTTTCACCACTGTTATAGTCCACAAAGATGGATTATTGTAGGATATCTTAATTGTACTCTTAAAAGAAATTTGTGAACTGAAAATTGGGAATTGTTGTGTCACGACCTTCACCTAATTTGGGAGAATTTTTGGACGCTTAATTGTACTCTTAAAAGAAATTTATGAGATAAAAATTAGGAATTGTTGTGTCACGACCTTCACCTAATTTGGGAGTATTTTTGGACTATTTCAATACTAGTTTTATGTGTAAAAAGACGTGGAAACAGTTTGGTTAAAGTTGGAAGAGGTTTGGAACTATCGACATTAAAATGTAGAGAAGGGATGTAACGTTATGCTGCCCATTTGTATGTTTTGTAGAATTGTGAAGTGTTCTGTTTTATGGGTTGTGTAAGGTTGTTAAGGCACTAAAAGAGGCTGCACATGATGTATTTATGAGAATGTGTATTAGAAAATATGTTTAGGGGCAAAAAGGTTGAAAGAATACACTCGGGTTTATGATTATGCACCTGCTAGCATCAGGCCTCTAAGGGTCATAATCTCACAACTATTATGCAATACAATAATTCATAACCTTCACAATTACACTATCCAAAATTCTATGATGTTTGTCCTACGATACACATTCACTGATCATAAACATGCCTCAGTCAGAACCCATGGAGGCCATACATGACCATGTATCTATCTCAGCGTGCGACACGACCCTCAAAATATAGTATTCGTCGTGGTGTGCTACACGACCCTCGAAATAGTATCCATCGCGGTGTTAGGCCATACATGGACCATGTATCTGCCGAAACCATTTTCCTTCGTCAATTTTCATTTCATATCTAGCCGGAACCATTTCCCTTTGACTTTTTATTTCTTTTCTTTTTCACTAGTCGGAACCATTTCCCTTCGGCTTTGCATTTCTTTTCTTTTTTTCATGTCCACAAAACACTTGTCATAAAGTCAATGCAAATGGGCATGTTCACACAATAATGAGGAGATGATCAATATTAATACAACTCATAACAATAGAGTCTCGACACAAACTCAACAATATATCTCAAAATAAAATTTTTCATCACTCTACCACACTTTTCAATTCAAATACCATAAATATTGCAATATCCTCAATCTCAATATCATCACAACCTTAACAACATTCATATCTAAAAATAAGTATCACTTCCATATCAATAACAAATAATCACTATTTTAACATATAACAAATCTTAGTGGGAATTGGTAAGTGCCTTTATATACCAAGGAGGGATCTATATTTCATGCCAAATAATACAGAATCGATTAGCCTGCATACCTTAATGTACGACCTCGCTATTACCTTGAGACAACCTTTCCTAACTCCAAATATTAATCTACAACATAATTGGTGATAAAACTAGTATTAGCAGCCAATAAACACATCTTGGCAGCCCAAACTCATAAAATTAAAATATACGGGCATCATTACACATCCTTAGTCACGAAAGCAATAAAATAACAACATAAAAGTAGAAACAGGGATAACAGAGGGTGAGGGAAATCATTCATATCATAACAACAAGAGTCAAGAGAGAGTCAAAGTTCATAGCATAATACATATTGTGTCCAACAATACCTCTAAACTTTAGATACTTAGCCGGGGCCAAGACAAGCAACCGCACTCACCCTCATAATAATGGCAATAGGAAATCAAAACATACAAGACATAATCTAAACATAAGCAAAGAAAGTAGATATTGTCCTCAGACTTGAGGACTCACCATAAGCTAACTTGAACAATCCATCTAACCACAAGGAGAATCAGTAGGAGCTCCAGTTCCTACATGGTGATATCAGGTAGGCATAGATTATGCATTAGTACGTTTGAATGTACTGAGTATGTAGGATGCAATGCAATATGAGATAGGCATCATAGGACAAATGCATATTCATAAGCAATGAATAACATACTAATAATATGACATGTATGAGTGATACTTGAAGTAAAACCATGCTTATATAGAACATAATACAAGTGTAAGGAGTGACCATCATTAGTGCAATCCAAGGCTTGCAACCTCCTTAGAGAAGCACATAAGGTACAAACCCCTTCATGAGGTTGACGGAGCACAAATCTCCCAACAAGGTTTATGGAGTACGAACCCCCTCAACAAGGTTAATGGCTACAAACCCGCAACAAGGTTGATAGGTACAAATCACCAATAAGGATGCATAGGCCTGCCACCTCCCAAGTAACATGATCAAGGAATAAACCCCTCAACAAGGTTACTTGGGTCTACAACCTCCCGAATAAGGCTTAGTCATCCCCAACACTACTGTGATAATATTATATATATACACTTCTTTCACCATCTTATGCTACATTCCTTTCTTCATCATATACATACATTCATTTCATCATCATAAAGTCATTCATCTCATAAGACATGCATTGGACCTTCAATTCCTTAGGAAATCATAACAAGACATTTGATCAAACACTTGGTGGGTATGTAGTGGTAGTGTAAAACCATACAATTCAAGAATGAAATCATGCTAGAAAATCTAATGTAAAATCATCAATAGAAACTTGGTAACACTCTCAAGCAATATACATCAGAAACCTTCATTAAATCTCAAAATAGATTTTAGATTAATAGCCCAAAACATAGTAAAACAGTCACAATTTCATAAATCCCAACATAGTGTGCAGTGAATTTCATAATAAATAAGACCCAAGAGTGAATCAACATTAAATCATGCAATTTAGAGTAAAAGGGAGCTTGGTTATCCTGGGTGAAAGGAACCCATGAAAGAAAACCACATACCTTAGCTTTGGAGAATAGCTTGATGAAGATTGGAGATGGAGACTTGAAGCTTAAATGAGAACCTTGAAATCTAAATGAGTTTGAGACTTTAATTTGGGAGGTGAAATATTGGCTAAGTGTTTGAGTAAGTATTGGGGAATGCTTAGAATGATATGAGGTAAAATAAGGCTAAGTATAGGTATTTTCACGCATGGAAAGGCATAGGAGCAAGACCCAAAAGCCTTGGACTGTGATAAAAATCACTAGAAACAAAATACATAGGTCTGCATCTGGTCCACAATGCAAACCTGTCGCAGAGGTAAAATTAATATATCTCCTCGACAGTTGCGGTCGTGACACTGTTATAGATAAATTTTGGATAAGCAAAATTATGAAAAATGAAATTGGTAATCGTTTGCTCTTAAATCGGGGTTAGACCCATTTCCTACTGAATTTGACCCCCTGATCAAGAATATGAAGTCAAATTTTTTATTTCGCGCACAGATTCTAAGATATATAGAAATTACGATTACGGGCACTTCGAAGGCACATTTTCATACACTTTTTTTTGGTCGTTTCACTAGGACGCGTCCATATGAGGAGCTATAACAACTGCATGTTGCTCTAGTTCGAAACATTGCAAAAAAAATGAAGAAGATCATATACCAATTGGTATCACCTAGATACTAATTATAATTCAAGTAATATCACTAAACAAATAAAGAAGGGAGTTTCCCTAAGGCCCTATAGCTACTTGAAGAAAGTAAAGGTGTCCCTGTACCATTCTACAAGACTCTATTAGACTTGTTATTGTGTGATAAGATCATTGAACCTAAAGCTCTGATATTAAGTTTGTCACATCCCAAAATAAGTCGTGAGTGGCACCCACCCCTAACCTCTGAAGTGGGCAAACCAATGATACAAGTCCCAACCTTGTTAACAGTTTAACTTATGAAATACGACAGTAACATAGAAGCTCAAATTTATAAAATAAGATCTAAAAAATTCACTAAGTCTATTGCATAATGTTTTCCCAAAATCTGAAAGTCTTCACATCAAGGATATCTAATCTTCAAAACCTGAAAGTCGTCACATCAAAGACATCTAATCTCAAATACTATGTCTAAGAGTAGCAATACAAAAATAGATAAATAAAATAGTTTATGTCCAACAAGTAAGAATATTTTGCCATAATTGATATAATCCAACACAAGCTAGAAGGTTATCTCACCTTGAAATTTGATATACCGATAATCAACTAGAGTTGTGGGCGAGTGAAAGTCAATAGAATACTCGTTGCACTCATCAATAAAATCAATAAAAAAAAGAAATACAAATTGGGATCAGTACGGGCAACATGTACTAAGCAGGGCAGCTGACTCCAAATAGAAATTAATATACATAAGTGATATCAAGAAACCAACTATAGCACTTAACAATGGCAACAAACAAATAAGAAGTATAAGTGACAACACAATGAAATAAGTACATAATTAGTACAATATTAAGAACATATATAAGGACTCAAGTCTCCATACCGTGCTTCTTTTGAGAAATGAGTTATTTGTGATTGAGTATATTAAAATATTTTAATATGTTTTCCTTTATTATTATCATGCTGAAATGTAGTAATTGGTCCAATATGTATCATGCAAAAAAAATGGCATCTGATCACATCATACCATGTCAGAACATGACACCTGATCCCATAATATTGTGTTTAAACATGACATTTGATCCTAATATATTGTGTCGAAATATGACACTCGATCTAAATATATTTAATTCATCACTCTGTATCATTTATTTCCACTTCATCAATAATATTTCATCAAGCCTTCTTTATTCAAGACATAATTTTTATAAGGCAAGTTCAAGATTATGGATTTCATATTCTTAAGATTGTAGACCAATCACAACACATATCAATCATCCAAACCACAATAATTAAATGCATAGAATAATTTCATAGCATCATTTAATGGATATCAATTACTATTATGAGTCTCTCTTACACATAGAATAAATCACAACCTATTTCAAACTGAAGAATCAAAATTAAGCAAACCAATTCACCAATGTCTTTCCCTTCTTCAATGTCTCAGCACTCGTCCAATCAATCAAATATATAATCTCCATAGGAATACGAATCCAACAACGCCTATATTACTATATTTATTTTTGACTCAAAAATCAGGTCAAAAAGTAACCCCAAATCCTCAAATTCAAATCTAGTAATTTCTCTCAAATTATATTTACCCATAATAAAATAAACATATATACCATATTTTAGCTAAAACGGATCGTTATTGAACTCCCAAATCAAGATTTTATTCTAAGAACTCTAAGGCTATATTTTCTTAATTAACCATAAATTGTACACATTTTTACCTTAAAAATCTATTCATACTCACAATAATAATTACCTTGATGATTTAGGATGAAAATCCCATTTTTTCTTCTCTTGTTTTTCGTTCTTTCCCCCACCCCCCCCCCAATCTTTTTATCTTTCTGTGTCATTGATTGTGCATTTGTTTTTCTTTTCTTTTAGGTTTTCTATTCTTTTCTTGTCACAACCCAGTCCCAGTCATGATGGCGCCTACTGGTCCCACCTACAGGCAAGCCAATTTCGGACCTAAGGGTACCGCACAGATTCTAAGATATATAGAAATTACG
>DF358033.1:89720-115423 GCA_000787875.1 Solanum virginianum
GGACCTAAGGGTACCTATCCTAGCTCTCTAGTCTAGACCAAATCGATACAATAGTAATATATACGCTGAAACCTACCTAGAACATAGAAGTCAACTCTACATAGCTATAATAGACATAAGGACATATCGTATACATATATCAATAATCATAATAATATACAAAACCAAGAGTGCACCTACAAATACCAAAATCTATTGTACAAGGTCGATGTTTGGATGCCAAAGACGGTCATCAAATGGAAGGAGAATGCAAAAAAGTTAGAGTTGTCGGTGCTCACCAAAAGTCTCATAAGGCTACCAAAGTTCCCCAACTCAGGTATCACGACTCATACCTAGACCTACACCATTAGTAGATACAGAATTATGGGTGAGTACCCGAAAAGGCACCCAGCAGGTGGTCATCGGCCGACCAAATGTAATAGTGAACATAAACAAGGTCCAAATATTTAAAGAACTGCAACAGTGTAGCAAAACAAACTCATACAAAGGCATAGGCATGCCTAGAAACCCTCAAACCACGACTTAAACAATCGAAGTGAAGAAAAATGATAACCTGAACCACTCCAAGTACTAAACATCGATACCGACTGACGAAGATTGTATAGGTCAATACCACAACTGCCCCTAACAGAGGCATAGTATTGTACGCAGGTGGAAAGCGTAGTATCTATGCTTGTACACCAACTTGGCCCCGATAAGCCTAACAGCTTCACCCACGCATAGTAATAATGCCAACAGAATCCCATAGAACTATCACAAAATCCCAACTCTCAACATTATCAGAACAAGGGTCAACTGTATATAGGTGTAAAGCCCTAGTGTCTAAGCATAAATGCTCCCTGAGCCCCCATAAGCCTAGGAGGTACACCCACCCACAATCATGGTGCGATTAGGTGAGTGGATCCATTGAAAATATTCGGGCCCTAGGCCCCCTATATCACAATAGTAACTGGGTCCCTAACCCATCAAAAGTAGTGTCACACAGAGACTTGAACCATTAATATCACTTGGGGACTCTAACCCCTGGGTCTTTCGACCTGGCCTCCAGTTGGGCAGTCAGCTAGGACCAAGTGCTCTGAACATAAATGTAATGGTAGAATGTATCCCCTACGGGAGAAAGAATCCCCCTTTGCATACTAGCAGTGTTTCATCATCAGGGTATCAATCACGGAGCCCAGCCCCGATAGACTATCAATCATAAGGTCCTAAACCCAAAACTCATCTTGTGCTGAGTCCTCAGAATCTGCATCTGCCACCTTGCATCATAATCGTGGTTATTGGGACACAAGTCCATGGAAAGCGTAACCCAGGATTCAGACTCTACAAATGTGACCATCGGTGCTCAATGGTGATGGGGAGTATTTCTGGGATAAGATATACCAATGTCTCACTCAACCAGTGTTTTTGGATCTAGAATTCTAAGTCATGTTGTGTCTAGAGTGAACGCAGGTGACGATAATCACATTGTACCTAGAGTGATTGTAGGCGAAGGATGTTATTAACCTAGGCATCCTATAATCTCAATCCCATTCCAAATAATAACAATCACCGCCTATGTCAGATACAATAGATACCACATCTCCAAATAATCACAATCACCACCTATCTCAGATACAATAGATACCCTAGAATCGAATGGTAAGAACAAGTGCAGAACAACCATCAACAGTACATTGGAGAGTTTATACATCACGAAACACCATAGAGCCATAACTAGCTAAGGCAAAGTATACCATAACCTCATCAATACCTAGTGCCTAGAGAAAACGTAGACAATCATGGTACATTATAGGTATCCAAGACAACCTGAACCCGTAGAGTTATATGTATACTAGAGCCAGGCAATACTATAATATATAATTAATACACAATCTCCCAGTAAGCATATCTATATAGCAACAGGCAATGAACGATCATACCAGTGCAAGTCAAGTTAGTACGCATGTTTTCCCTAGGAATTAGCTCATATTCGACCCTTACCAAGCCATTTTCTAGGTAAAGAAACTCATAAGGCAGTGTCGATATAACCTAAGCTAAGGCCCAAAAGGCTAGATAATTAGAAGGATGACACCCACCAGGATCATACTATAGCTCAACAGCCATAAAAGATATCGTCTAAGGCAACCATGTGCTAGCCCACTGATAATGTGCCCCTTTCAACTGAATGCCAGTCCCCAAGACAAACCCATATAACTAGTGTCTCATCGCAGATCACCTAGAATGCCTGTAGCATATAACTTACACCTTGCTAACATGGTTGTACTCCCATCTCTATCTTACCAGTGGCTAAGTGTCAACGCATCTCATATTATAGGTCACAAGGCTCCTTTAGGGTTACAACTATGACTATCCCAAGAACATGGTGTAGGTATAATCACTAATCAGTGGCACAAGTATGTAACACATAATAGCAGTATACAGGATCATATAAACCACAGGGCAACATAGAATCATGTTTAATCAGGGAATTCTACCAAAAGTACTCAGTAAAGATATGAATAACTGTAGCCACATCATATATATAACCAAATATGCGTACTACATTAAACACATCGAGTAGCATGTAATCATAGGTCTACCTCAATAGCTAATATATTTCGATAGCCTCAAACCACATACATACAAGAAAGAGTCAAGCTTAGTGCTACATACCTATCACATGTTCACGGCTCTAACAAACTCCTTTCATGCCCTTTTATAGTCATATAATGTAAGAAATTAGATAATATAGCAACTGCAGCCAACACAATCCTCAATACAACAGCTATCGTCCCATAAATTTATATATAAACAACACATTGATTACATCCAGCCACACAAAAATTATACTCGACAACTCAATCCATAGAAAATACACTTCTACATATTCCAACTCATATATGCAAACATTTTAGCTCAGTCTAGGGTTTAGAGAAATCCCATTTCAACTCAGTCCAGGGTTTAGAGAAAGCCTAACCTGCCTGGCATCCAACATCTCTTGCTTCGATTCAATCCAATTAAACTTTTCTCCTCTAAATAGCTTCTTGATGCCATGAAATGACCCTAAAAAGTGCCAAAAAATGGGCCTCAAAAGTGCCAAGAATCATAATTTTCACATATCTTAAAATTCATGCGTGATATCAATAATCCAACCTCATATTCTTTTTAGAGGGTCAAATTGAGTGGAAAATGGGTCTAAGCCCGATTTTAGAGCAAACGAATCATAATTTCATTTTCTCAGAAATTGAATTGCAGAGAGGTTTTCGCGCCCCTAGCGCGACGCGCCAATGGTGCACCTCAGTACAAATTTTACATAGTTTTTCTATCTCGGTCCAAGGCCTTTGGGTCTTAGGCCAAAGTGTTCCCATACATGAAAATGCCTATAGTTAGCCTTATTTCACCCACGTATCATTCAAGACATACCCAAACACTTACTCAAAAACTTAGAAAATATTTTATCTCCAATTTCAAATCTCTAAAACTCATTCGGATCTTAAGATTCTCGTTCAAGCTTCAAGTCTCCATCTCCATTCTTTATCAAGTTTTTCTCCAAAGCTAAGGAATGTGGGTTTCCTTTATGGGTTCCTTTCACCTATGATACCAAAGGTTATTTTTACCTAAAATGGCATGATTTAAAGTTTATTTACTCATGGATCTTATCTATTATGAATTTCACTACATAATATGTTAGGGTTTCATGAAATTATAGTTATTCTAGCATGTTTTGAGCTATGAATCTAAGACCTATTATTTGATTTTGATGAAGGGTGTTGATACATATTGATTAGGGTGTTACCAATATGTATTGATGGTTTTACATTAAATTTCCTAGCATGACTTCACTCTTGAATTGCATGGTTTTATACTAGTACTACACACCCATCAAGTGTTTGAAAAAATGTCCGAATTATGATTTCTTGAGGAAATGATGGTCCAATATATTTCTTATGAGGTGAATGACTATACGATGATGCAATGAATGTATATATATGGTTTTCTTCTATATAGTGTTAATATATGACCATGCCATACTCAAGGGTTGCACACAGATGTTGAGGGGTTTGTACCTTGATAAACATATAGAGGGGTTTGTACCTTGATAACTATATCGAGGGGTTTGTACGACTGTCACCAAGGGTGGTAGGGTGTGATGATCCGTCAACCATGCCGAGGGGTTTGTACCTTGATAACCATATCTGAGGGTTTGTACCTTATTCAAAAAGGATGGTAGGGTATGATAATCCACTAACAAATTGATGGTGTTGGTACCTCAATCACCAAGGGTTGTAGGGTGCGACAATCCACCAATATGATAGTGGTCTCTTCCTCCACATGTATTATATTCTATCTAAGCATGATTTACTACATAGCATCTCACATGCATGTTATATTGCTATATGCTACTCATTTTCTATGCTTATACATTTCTACTATATTCTTATATCTTGTTGCATTGCATCCTACGTACTTAGTACATTCCAATGTACTAATGTATACTCTATGCCGACATGATGTCACCCTGTAGGAACTGGTGCCCCATATGATCGTCCTCTTCCACGAGGCTAGTACGACTTCTCTTAAGCTCTTTGGTGAGGCCTCCATTTAGGGGACTATGTTTATGATCTCATGCTGTGTTTCAAGATAATCTTCTTTTATGTATAAGTTAACTATAAGGGTGAGCCCAGTAGCTTCTCTTGGCCCCTAGTCTTATCTATGTAGTAGAGGTGTTGTTGGACATGTCATGTATAGTGTTATGAGCTTTGATTCTTTTTTCACTCTTGATGTTTCTGATATTAAAGCTGTCCCTTAGCCCCGTTGTCCCTATTTTACTATATTGTTATTGTATTTCATTGCTTTCATGACCAAGGATGTGTAATGATATGTTAAGAGGCTTGTTGGGGTCCTTCGGATTCTTCTTGTGCCATGTCATGTCTAGGCCCTAAGCTTGGGTCATGAGAAACTTGTATTAGACCACTAGGTTGTTAGATCCTCAGAGTCTAACATATCGCATCGATTATAGTCTTATTTGTGGTTATGTTGTGCACAACAACTATGAGCTAGAGGCTATGAGGCATTTAGGAAATGTTTCCCTTCTTCTTACTCTATGTCGTGTTGTAGATGTTGAGGTAAGATTTACCCTAATGATTTTCCTTGCTATGCTAGATCATGGCTAACACGAGAGGGAGAAGGGCTCGCATATCCGAGGTGTAACAGGCTAATGGAGAACTTCAGGATGCTCTTACCTTACTTGCACAAGTTGTGGCTAACTAAGCCAATCAAGGAGCCCAAACCCCTCATGCTCCTATATTAGCATCTCAGGTAAGAGATTTTATGAGGATGAATCCCTCGGAATTCCATAGGTCAAAGGTGAGTGAAGACCCTCAAGAGTGCATTGATGAAGTCTACAAAATCTAGGCAATCATAGGTGTGAGGCCAGAGGATAAGATAGAGTTGGTGGCCCACCAACTCAAAGAGGAAGCACAAATATGGTACAATCAATAGAAAGAAGAGAAGAGAGTCAACAATATGATACATTGGGAGGAGTTCAAGGCGGCCTTCCTTAATCGATTCTTCCCCCTTGAGCTTAGGGAAGCCAAATTGGTGGAATTTTTGAATTTGAGACAAGGGTCTATGAGTGTGAGGGAATATACCCTCTGAAAGTTCAACCAACTTTCAAAATATACTCCACACTTGGTGGTCGACTCAAGATCTAGGATGAACAAATTTATGATGGGTATTTCTGACTTGGTGAGAGAGGAATGCCAATCCACCATGATGATTAGTGACATGAAATTATCACATTTGATGACCTATGCCAAACAAATAAAAGAGAAAAAAGTTAAGGAAGAGAAAGGAGTCATGAGGCCAAAAGGAACCATTTTGAGGGAAAGTTCCAAAGCCGAAAGGGTGGTCGGTGCCACCAAGACCAAGGGTATTCTCATACTTCAAATAAGAGGATTTACCAATAAAATACCAAGGGCCCAAGGTATTGGTGGTATAGGTCCTAATGAGTTGTGTCCAAAGTATGGTAAAGGACATAAGGGCCCATGCTTGAGAAACACCAATGCATGCTATGGTTATGGGGAAATAGGGCACAAAAAAATGAATTACCCTCGAAGATCGCAACAAGGGCAAGGAGGTTCATACTTACGTCAAGGGTGCTAATGCAATTCCTTTAGAAAAAGATGGCCGACAAGATAGTGCCCCAAGGCACAACAGATTTTATGCTCTACATAGGAAGCAAGGGGTTGAGGAGGTGCCCGATATCATCACCGGTATATTCAAAATCATTGATTTTGATGTATATACATTGATTGATCCAGGTGCCACCCTTTCTTTTGTTACCACCTTTGTCGCCAAAAAGTTCCATGTTGACCCCAAATTATTGTATCAGTCATATGAGGTATCTACTACTATCGGTGAATCTATTATTGCTAAAAAGGCCCACAGAAATTATCCCATTTGCATCTTACATAAAATATTACCTGATGATCTTATTGAGTTAGATAGGGGTGATTTTAATGTCATTCTTGACATGGATTGATTGCATGCATACTATGCCTCTATTGATTGTAGAACACATAGGGCCAAATTCCAATTCCCAAATGAACCCATCCTTGAGTGGCAGAGTCATGATATGGTAGTCAAGGGTAGATTAATCTCTTGCATTAAAGCCCATAAGTTGATCTCTAAGGGGTGTCTTTACCATCTTGTAAGGGTTAGAGAAGTAGAGTCCAAAGTCCTTCCCATAGAGTCGATTCCGGTTATAAATGAGTTCCTTGATATCTTTCCAAATGACCTTCTCCGATGTTCCTCCCAAAAGGGAAATAGATTTTCGTATAGACCCACTTCTAGATACCCAAACCATTTCTATGCACCCTTATCGTATGGAGTCAAAAGAGTTGAAGGAAAAAATAAGAGACTTGTCGGAGAAGGGATTAATTAGGCCTAGCCAATCACCTTAGGGTACACCAATGTTATTTGTGAAAAAGAAGGATGGGTCTATTAGAATATGTATTGACTATCGACAACTTAATAGGGTCACCATCAAGAATAGGTATCCTCTTCCAAGAATTCATGAATTGTTTGACCAATAGCAAAGGGCTAGCCACTTCTCTAACAATAACATTTGGTTCAAGTATCATCAAATAAAGGTAAGGGAGTGTGACATTCCCAAGACGACCTTCTCGAACTAGGTATGGGCATTATAAGTTTATTATGATATCTTTTGGATTGACCAATGCAACAGCCATCTTGATGGACCTAATGAATAGGGTCTTAAAACTATACCATGATTCATTTGTTATGGTATTCATTGATGACATTTTGATCTACCCACATAATGAGGAGGAGCATATAGGCCATTTGAGGGTAGTGTTGCAAAGATTGAGAGAAGAGAAATTATATGCTAAATATGAGAAGTATGAATTTTGGTTGAAAGAAGATGCCTTCCTAGGTCATCTGGCATCGGCGGATAGTATTAAGATGGATCCTAAAAAGATAGATGTGATTAGAAATTGGCCTAGACCATTGATCCTGTTGGATAGTAGGAGATTCTTGGGCTTAGCGGGTTATTATCAGAGATTTGTGAATGGGTCTTCTTCTATCGCTTCTCCGATGACTAATTGACTCAAAAGAAGGCCAAGTTTGTATAGACTGATGAGTGTGAGAGAAGCTTCAAAACATTGAAAAATAAGCTTGTGTCCACTCCTATTGTGTCACTACCAGAAGGACTGGAGGGATTCGTTGTGTATTGTGATGCTTCAAGAGTTGGTTTGGGTTGTGTTCTAATGTAAAAGGGTAAGGTGATAGCCTATGCTTCTAGGCAACTCGAAGTGCATGAAAAGAATTATCCTACAAATGATCTTGAATTGGCCACCATGGTATTTGCATTAAAGATTTTGTGTCATTACTTTTATGGGGTGCATGTTGATGTGTTCACCGATCATAAGAGCCTCCAATATGTCTTCACTCAAAAGAGATCTCAACTTGAGGCAAAGAAGGTGATTAGAACTTCTTAAGGACTATGATATGAGTGTGCATTATCATCCGAGTAAGGCTAATGTTGTGGCGGTAAAGAAGATGGTTAGAACTTCTTAAGGACTAGGATTTGAGTGTGTACTATCATCCGAGTAAGGCTAAAGTTGTGGCGAATGCTTTGAGTAGGGTGTCTATGGGTAGCCTAGCTTATGTTAATGGTGCTGATAGGGAGGTCCATTGTTTTGCTAGATTGGGAGTTAGGTTGGAAGAAGTAGGTAATGGTGGTGTGGTTGTTGTTGATGGTTCTAAATCTTCATTGGTTGAGGAGGTGAAAGCTAAGCGAGATCTTAATCCCTCCTTGTTAGAATTGAAGGCCTTGGTTGGTGATGGGAAAATAGAGGTTTTCTCCCAAGGGGGAGGTGGTACCTTTAGATACCAAGGTAAGTTGTGCGTACCTTGTGTTGATATGGTGATGGGAAAGTGGAGGTTTTCTCCCAGGGGGGAGATGGTGCACTTAGATACCAAGGTAGGTTTTGTGTGCCTTGTGTTGATGACTTGAAGAGAAAATTCTTGATGAGGCTCACGGTTCTTCCTATTCTATTCACCCCAGGTCTGCTAAAATGTTAGAGATTTGAGAGAGGTGTATTGGTGGGGAGGCATGAAGAATGATATTGCAAAATTTTGCCATAGTTGTTAACAAGTCAAAGCCAAACATCAAAGGTCGGGTGGGCTAACACAAGACGTAGAGGTTCCTACTTGAAAGTGGGAAGAGATTAATATGGACTTTGTAGTTGGGTTGCCCAAGACTAGGAAAGGTTTAGATTCCCTTTGGGTTGTGGCTGATAGGATGACGAAATTGGCTCACTTTCTACCAGAAAAGACCACATATGGGGCTGAAGAGTATGCTAGGTTGTACATCCATGACTTGGTAAGACTACATGGGGTTCCTTTATCCATCATATCATATCATGGGGCTCAATTTACTTCACATTTTTAAGGTCTTTCCAAAGAGGTCTTGGTATAAAGGTTAAGCTTAGTAAGACCTTCCACCCTCAAACGGATGGCCAAGACAAACGGACTATCCAACCAATTAATGACATGCTTAGGGCTTGTGTATTGGAGCTCAAGGGTAGTTAGGATGATCAACTTTCATTGATTGAGTTTGCATACAACAATAGCTATCATTTTAGCATCGGTATGGCTCCTTTTGAAGCTATTGTGGTAGGCATTGTAGATCACCAGTTGAATGGATTGAAGATAGGAAGGTGGATATGTTGGGATTAGATCATGTTATGGAGGCCCTTAATAAGGTTAGGATTATTAGGGAGAGGTTGAATATGGCTCAAAGTCGCCAAAACTCCTATGCCGATTTGAGGAGAAGGGACCTTAAATTCAAAGTTGGTGATTGGGTGTATTTAAAGGTGTCACCCATGAAGGGTGTGGTATATTTTGGTAAGAAGGGGAAGTTGAGCCCTAGATATGTGGGACCTTATAGGGTGATGAGAAGGATCAATAAGGTGGCCTACGAGTTAGATTTTCCTAGAGAGATGGAATTGGTTCATCTGGTCTTTCATGTATCCATATTGAGGAAATGTGTGGGAGACCCTAATGCTATTATGCCTCTTGATGTTGTGGGTGTTGGTGAATATAACTTGACTTATAAAGAGGTTCCAATTCATATTTTGGATAGACAAGTGAAGAGGTTGAGGAACAAGGATGTGGCTTCCGTTAAGAATGTTATGGGTATTATTGAAGATAACGTGACTTATGAAGAGGTTTCGATTCAGATTTGGGATAGGCAAGTGAAGAGATTGAGGAACAAGGATGTGGCTTCCATTAAGGTCCTTTGGAGGAATCAACAAGTTGAAAGTACTACTTGGGAGGATAAAGTAGATATGCAAAAATGATATCCTTATCTATTCCACTCCACTCAAGCCTAAGGTATCACTCTAAGTCCCCTATGTGATTTCAATTCTAAGTTCAGCCCATGACATATCCATACATTCATTTTTAAATTGACAAGTTCATGATGATTTTACTCTTATGTTGAGATTTTTGAAATGATGTTTAAGTGCATTGTTGCATCCTCATATGGGCTGAAATTTTCATGTTTGCATCTCTCATATACGTTTCTTTGACATTCGGGGACGAGTGTTCCCAAGAGGAAGATATTGAAACGACCCCAAAAAGTGCCCAAAAATGTGAGTCAGATGTGCTCGAAATTGTAATTTCCATATACCTCAAAATCCGTGCATGATATCAAAAATTCAACTTTATATTCTTGTTCAGGGGGTCAAATTGAGTGAAAAATGGGTCGAACCCTAATTTAAGATCAATAGTATCAAAATTTAGAAATCGTAAAATGCGATTTCCAGAGAGGTTTTCGCACCCCTGGCACGACAGTGCATTTTTGTTGCCAGTTATTGACTTCGGTCCAAGACTTTTGAGTCTTGGGCCTAAGTGTTCCCATATGTGAAAATACCCACACTTAGCATTATTTCACCCTCATATCATTCAAGACATTCCCCAATACTCATTCAAACATTTAGCCAATATTTCATCCCCCAAATTTTCGTTTTAAAACTCATCCGGATCTTAAGGATTCTCATTCAAGCTTCAAGTCTCCATCTCCAATCATCACCAAGTTTATCTCCAAATCTAAGGTATATGGGTTTCTTTCATAGTTTCCTTTCACCCATGATACCCAAGCTTCCTTTTACTCTAAATTTCATGATTTAAAGCTGATTTACTCATGGATCTTGTTTATTATGAAATTCACTACACACTATGTTGGGGTTTATGAAATTGTGATTGTTTTACTTTGTTTTGGGCTGTGAATCTAAGATATATTGTGAGATTTGATGAAGGATTTTGATGTATATAGCATGAGGGTGTTACCAAGTATCTAATGATGGTTTTACATTGGATTTTCTAGCATGATAACACTCTTGAATTGTATGGTCTTACACTAGTACTACACACTCGCCAAGTGTTTGGTAAAATGTCTGGTTATGGATTCTTGAGTTGTTGAAGGTCCAAATATGGTCTTACACTAGTACTACACACCCGCCAAGTGTTTGATAAAATATCTGGATTATGATTTCTTAAGGAATTGAAGGTCTAATGCATGTCTTATGAGTTGAATGACTATATGATGATGAAAGGAATGTATTTATATGGTATTGCCTATATGGTGTTGTGAGTTGACCAATCCTAGCTCAGGGGGTTGTAGGCCTGGGTAACTACATCGAGGGGTTAGTACCTTGGTTGCCTAGTACAAGGGGTAGTAGGCCCATATAAGCATATTTAGAGGTTGGTACCTCATTAACCACATCGAGGGGTTTGTACCTTGGTCCCTAGCTTGAGGGTGGTAGGCCCGGGTAACCATATTGAGGGGTTGGTATGTCACTAACCATTTTGAGGGGTTTGTACCTCATTTGCCTCTCCAAGGAGGTGGTAGGCCTTGGATATTCTATACTGATGATCACTTGCTACACATGTATTATGTTCTATATAAGCATGACTTTTCTTCAAGCATCATTCCTACATGCCATATTGCTATTATGCTATCTATTTAGTATTATTATGCATTTTGCCTATGATGTCTATCTATTATTGCATTGTATCCTACATACTTAGTTTATTCAAACATAGTAACACATACTCTATGTCTAAATGATGTCACCATATAGGAACCGAAGCATCACTTGATCATCCTCCCCCGCCACGTGGCTAGTACGATTATCTCTCAAGCTTGTTGGTGAGTCCTCCATTCCTCCTCAACCCCAGTTGTCCCAATTTATTATCTCTTGATGTTTGTTTTATTGCTTGCGCGACCAAGGATGTGTAATGATATGTTAAGAGGCTTGCTTGGGGTCCCTTCGAGTTCCCCATGCATCGTGTCACATCTAGGACCTAGGCTTGGGTTGTGATAATATTCATAATGGGTCTGCATCATCTCTATTAGCGGAGGTAAAAGAGAAGCAAGATCAAGATCTTGTCATACACCAATTGAAGGAGGCTATCCACTAACAGAAAGTGATGGATTTCTCCAAAGGGGGAGATGAAGTGGTTGGATACCGAAGGAGGTTATGTGTTCCCAATGTTGATAGTGTTCGAGATAGAATCATGGCTGAAGCCCATAGCTCTAGATATTTCATTCATCCTGGCTCTACCAAGATGTACCATAACTTGAGGGAAGTTTATTGGTAGATTAAAATGAAGTAGGATATTGCTGAGTTTGTTTCTAAGTGCCCGAATTATCAACAAGTTAAAGCTGAGCATCAAAGGTAATGTGGATTGGCACAAAACATTGAGATTCCAGAATGGAAGTAGGAAAAGATCAACATGGACTTCATTATTGGTCTACCGAGGTCTCAAAAGCAAGATGATTTGATATGGGTGATTGTGGAGAGAATGACTAAATTGGCCCACTTCTTAGCAGTTAAGACAACTAACACTGCAGAGGAGTATGCCAAGTTTTACATTCCTGAGATTGTGAGGTTGCATGGAGTTCCCTTGTCCATCATCTTGGGCAGAGAAGATCAATTCACCTCCTAATTTTGGAGATCTTTGTAGAAGCGATTGGGTACTTAAATGAATCTAAGTATAACCCTTTATCCAAAGGCAGATAGCCAAACAGAGTATACCATTTAGAAATTAAAAGATATGTTAATAGCTTATGTCCTTGACTTCAAAAGAAATTGGGATGATTATCTGCCATTGATTGAATTAGCATATAACAATAGTTATTATGCAAGCATTCAAATGGCCCTCTATGAGACCTTGTATAGGAGAAGATATAGATTACCCATTGGGTATTTTGAGGTTGGAGAAGCTGAATTGATTGGACCTGATCTCACCCATTAATTAATGGAGAAGGTGAAGGTCATCAAAGAGAGGTTGAAGACCACACAGAGTCGCCAGAAATCGTACACTAACATGAGGAGAAGTGACTTAGAGTTCTAGGTGAATGATTGGGTGTACTTGAAAGTGTCACCTATGAAGGGTGTCATGAGATTTGGGAAAAAGCCCAAATTGAATCCTCGCTATATTGGCCCTTATCAGATCGTGAAGCGAATTGGGAAGGTTGCTTATGAGTTAGAGTTACCTTCAAAGCTAGACACAATTCATCCATTATTTCACATCTTTATGTTAAAGAAATGCTTGGGAGATCCTTACTTGGTAATCCCTGTTGAGAGCATTGGAGTACAGGATAGCATGTCCTATGAGGAGATTTTGGTCCAATTCCTTAATTGTCAGGTTCACAAGTTGGAAACCAAAGAGATTACCTAGTCAAAGTCCAGTGGAGAAATCAATTCGTTGAGGAAGCCACATAGGACGCTGAGGAAGAGATGAGAGCCAAATATTTGCATCTATTCATGCCTGATGATGAGAATGTTAAAGGTAATGTTACTATCCTTAACTTAATTGATGTTTCTATTCTTGAGTTAAAGTGTCTATTCTTGAGCCTGAGGAGAGTTTGTTGATGTTGAGGTGGAGTCGAGAGTTTGAGTTATTGAGTGAGTATTGAGATTAGTCTTGAGTCTATTTATGCCTTGAGGTCCATCTCCACTCTTCATTCGATGATGAATGATTCCAAGGGGGAAATAATGTAGCACCAGATAAAATTACCAAAATACCCCTAGATGAAAGATATGTGCATAACACGTCTTCCCATGCTTCGATGGAAAATTTGATGCTGGATTTGCAATCAACATAAAAAATTGAGTGGGAGAATGGTCTCGGTTGATTTTTAGAGCAACCGGATCAAAAGATAATTTTTCAATGTGAAAACAAATTCCAATAAGGGTGTGTGAAAGGTGTGCCGCATCATAAACCAATACTTGATTTTGTTTCAAAAAATTTCTACGAGAATAGAATACTCGTTCGAAGAATTTTTAGAGAAAAGTACCAAAATTGCACCATCTCTGCATCATGGACCCCCTTGTCCGGGGATAATTTTTTTCAGTTATTTTGTGAGGGGCATTCTATCCTTTTCATGACCCCTCCTAAACTTATACCATGATTTAATGGGTCATTTTTAGTTGAAAAGGATTTTCTAAAATCATTCTAAAGCCTATTACGCACAACTTATATTAGAGTTCTTTGAGAGAAGAAGAGAAAAAGTGAGGGTTCCTGAGGTCAAGGTCGAGTTATTGTGGAAGAATTACATCATTCTTCAATTCTAGGTGTGAGGTCACCCAAATTGTTGGATTAAGTTCATCCACGTGCCCCTTCGTCTACTTAAGTTAAGTTTATGAGTAATAATCGAGTAATGTAAATCTTGTGACCGTAAGTCCTACGTTCTTATACATGTTTGAATCTTAGTGAATATACCTGAATAAATTGATGAGTTGCATTGTTATTACATGAAATATGAATATTATTCGCATGGTTGATGCCCAAGCCCTAAAACTTAGTGTTTTCCTTGCATGCTGACTGAATGTAAATTATGAATCTAATTTTCTAAACTAAGTTGAGCTTGAGAAGTACATTTTTCTTGTTACATATATGCATGTGATGAATATTTATTATGTCTTATGTGTGGAGTATGGATGATATGATGTAACTTGATCGTAATTGGTGAGAGTCTTGCATGATGTGAGCTGGAGTCTTGAGTTGCATTACATTGAGTTCCAATTATGAATTATGGAGTTAGTTGAGAAAGTTGTTGTAGAGCAGAAGTGAGATGAGTTTGAGTTGATGATCATGAGCATATTTTAGTCTTGGAAGGAGTATTGTGTATCTAGTTGGGCGAATGGAAACTCCCTAGAACTACATTGCTAGCGTAGGATGGTCATGTAGTTAACCCTTGCGGCCCATATGATGTGATGTCATAATATAGCACATTTTATGTGTTCTCCAAGTGACCTTTTAGTATTTTGATGTATTTTTGTGTTAATCTAGCAAAAAAGTTAGGTTGGCATGATTTTGAATAAAAGTTGCAGATTTTGCTAAAGCATAGGCCATACGAGCTCACGTATGAGCTTAGCACACACTATGAGTCATAGGTTATGTCGTTGCAAGAATCAAAGACCAAAAATCAGAAATCTGCCAAGTGAAGGTCACTCCTACAAGTCCAGCCTACGAGTCGTAAGACACTCTGCGACTCATACATGTGGACTCATAGCAAGAATCAGAGAGCCAAAATATTAGACCAAAAACTGAAGACCAAATCTACGAGATCAACATACGAGTTGTATCCCAAGCAATAACTCATACCTATGGGTTGTACCAATTTAGTCCTAGATGTCAAGATTCTTATACGAGACCCTGACTATGACTCGTAGTTCCCCTATGAGTTGTAACTGTGAAACTTATTAGCTGCCAACTTTCTTTTCTGTGCAAATTTTCGAGTTATTTTGTACACACTTATATAGTTTAAGTTAGGTTATTTTGAAAGGGCGACCAGAGACACTACTCAAAGATAATTTTGAAGCTTTTCATAGGTTTTAGAGTAGTTTATTTGTTCTTTCTTGAAAAATGCATTTTGGAAAATTACAAATCTTGCTTTGTACGCATTGTTGATCAATCAAGATTGTAGGTTTGCAGCTTGTGGTGCCTATTTCCTTCATTGTTATTGGTGAAACTCTCAACTATGTCTCTTATTTGCATTTTTATGTGTTTTGATTTAGCCATGAGTAGATAAGCACCCACAACTTAGGGTTGTGGAAACCTTGGATAGTTGACTTGAAATGACCTAGGTTTTGTGCATATTTATGATTAGGGTTTTGCATGTATTGTTTATTTCCCTTCATGATTAATGTTGTTTAGTGGTGGCCAACACCAAACCCTGCCTACTATCATGATCCCGACCAAGGTAGTGGTGAATAGGAAAAGAAAAGTAGATGATAGGATTCGGTTGATGTGTTTCAATCTAATCGACCAAACCTGACCAAGGGGAGGTTGACTGGGATAATAGGTAACGGTTAGTTGGCATGCCATGGTAGCTGACCAAGTGCCATTGTGAAATTTGACATAACACGTCTTCCCATGCTTCGATGGAAAATTTGATGCTGGATTTGCAATCAACATAAATGACCAAGTGCCATTGTGAAATTTGACCTTCACCTTCACAAGAGGGCTAGAGGAACCTAAGTCATCGTCCTGCATGTGATTCACTAATCGTAGTTATGTTATCTAGGGTAATTGAGTCAACGAACCATGGGGAACACAATTCCCAAGTTGTTCCCAAAATTGAGCAACATCAGCCAAAAATTATGGCACCGTTGTCGGGGAATACGACTAGGTTTTAATTTGATTTCACTATTAGTTAATTCTAGTGTTAATTTCTAGATTCTCCTTTCTGTTATTTTTGTTAGTTGATTTTTGGGTGCAGGTTAGTTGGTACCATGACTGAACGAAATCTCTATATTACTGGAGACCTGCTGGAAAATCGCAAAGGCGTGTCCTCTTTTATGGGCAAGAGTCTGAAAACCCCCAAACCCACTTGCAACAGCGCATTGTTTGGAGAGGCTTGTTGGGAGTTCTTAAGACAATCTTTTAATAAAATCATTGAGAGTATGGACAAGTTATCTGAAATTGCCCAAGTATACTAACCCCTTCATAGGAAAGCATGCCTAACCACTAGTGCTTTAACAGGAGCTGCTAATGAATCCAAAAGCGAAAATGTGGCTTATTTGACAAGGTTACCCCACCAGCATTGTATTACTGATAAACTGACCTGAATTGAGCATATGCTAGAACAAATGCTAATCAAGATGAATGAGTAAGATGATATTGTTAGGGAGAAAAAGTTCAACGTCCTCAAATGTAATTACAAAGTGGAATAACAAACCATATCAATGCAAAGTCTGTGTGATAGGATTGAGCAACTCGCTGAGCAACTGGAGGCAGTTCAAGATGAACAAAGGAGAAGTAGAAGAAGCAGTGATGGAGCTCATTAGAAAGTCTGAGTACTTATGAATGACTGAGTCGAGCCACGATGTTAAATAAGACACTTCATAGGAGGCAACCCAAGCATCTTTTGTGCATTATTTTATTTTTAGATATGTTATCATATTATAATTGTTGATTAGTAAGTTAATACGTGTTTGAAATTGTTGAGACTTTGAACCAGTTGCATCAATCGATATTTAGTGTATCTTAAGTGATGGGTTGCAGGAACAAATCAAGAGCTGAAGAATAGATAAATCATGCTGTGAAACAGCTTCTATGAGCAGGCCTATGAGTCGCAGTTAATGTTACGACTCATAGTCATGCCTTGTAGAGAGAAACAGTGAGTATCAGAAAATGGCACCCACACTATGAGCCAACCTTACGACTCCTAGGACCCCCTACGAGTCGTAAGTAGGGTTCGTAGTACTCAGGTATGAAATTAAAATTTTTCTAAGTGTTGGGTCTACTACAAGATTGGGACCTATGAGTCATAAGTCATTATATGACTTGTAGTCGATGTCTCGTAAGACAAATCTGCGGAAGTTCAAAGGACGAGCCGTTAGGAATATGAAGAGACAAACGTCTATTGGCTCTTAATATTCCTTTGAAAAGTGTTCCCTTTTAGTTTATAATCTTCCCCCACCATTCCCTTTCACTAGTTAATGCATGCTTAAATCTTTCACCCACTAAGATCCCCCAACAAGCCAAGTGCGTACTAACAGACTCATCCGGTCTTTCTTCTCCTGTTCATTCATTCATTCACTAAGAAAGTTCTCGCAATTAAATTCTGCTTATTAAAAATCCTTGCTTTATGGATGAGTGAATGAAAGCGTTGAAATCATAATTAGTATAACCATGCAAAAGTGCTTGTGATAGTAAGGAACATGAGTTATATAATTGTTTATATCTCCGAAAAAGGTAGAGTCTGGAATGTTGTTCATGATTAGTGAATTTGTTATCTAATATTATGACCATATGCATATGTTGCTTATTTTATGGATCATAATGAACCTTGTGTGGGTTGAAATTATTTAGTTGTAGGGTAGTGTAGTGTATTAGCCAGTATGGTTTGATGTGATAAAATTTTAGGTGAGTTTTGAACTGTTAAGGAGGAAGTTGTACTTTGTTTTGATATGATAGGTAATAAATGGTACTTATGCTCATTGCTACACTGCCTATGCTCTTGTGATTGTAACCTTTAATGCCTCTTTGAGTTGTTTGTCAATCTTTGTTGAAAGATTAGAGACACCCGTCGGGCTCTCTATTTTCTGCTATGAAGATCCACTACGAGTCGTAGGTTTCTCTATGAGTCATAGTGGCCTTTCGTAAAAGGGGGCAGTTGTCCAAGGTGCCTGAACTCTTTCATGCAAGTTTCACCTACGACTCGTAGCACCTATTACAAGTCATGATGGTGGTTTCGTGACCATAATTTGAATTTTCAAACCATCTCTGGAACAAGATACGAGTGAAGACTATGACTCGTAGGTCACCCTATAAGTCGTACCTACATCCTGAATCTGTATCTCTGAACCTGAGACAATGTTTTTAAGAGGGCGAAGGGTGGTTTCCCCACCCCCAAGATACCAACCAAGGGATGACACATCTGAGGATGAGCAGTCAAATGAAGAAATGAATGTGCACCCTAATCCTGAGGCTAGCATACCCTTACCACAAGCACAATCACCAGGGGTATCAAATGGAGGAGATAGCTCTTCCCAATCCGACAAGGAGAGGATAGAGGTATTTGCCAGAGATTTAGTTCTAAGAGAGCCCGAGTGGTAGAGGGTAGGATCAATGCATTTGAGGCAAGAGTTCAGAAGAGGCTTGAGGGAGCTAGGCCTGGCGATATGAGTACATTCACTGAGGAGTTGTCCAACTTCAAGGCCGATTTATTACAGTTGTTGGTAGCCCCTATTCCAGCCCCAGAGATAGCACAGGGAGAGGACGAGGCTTTTGATTGGCTCACCGACCATTCGAACACCCGAGGGAAGAGGCCCCTTGAGCATGCTGACCCAAAGCCGACCTCGAAAAAGCAGCAATAGGAGGAGGAGCTCATACCGGAGGAGGTGGTGCAGAAGTCGATTATGTTAGTGGCTATACAGAGAGAGAGCATAGCACACCCCGCTTGGAGAGGGTACTTCCGTCACTGCAGCAAAGAAGGAGAGATAGCCCCAGGACCCCGCTGATCAGACCAAGACTGGTGCATGAGCACCAATATGTTTGAGTTCTTTTGACCCCAGTTCTTATCTTGACATTTTGGATACTTTGTTCTCTTTCTAGACAATCTTGTTATTATGTTGATTTTTGGTTGTGTTTTAATCATGTTTATGTTAGATGTTATTTTTACTTCTACTTTGGATTGTATGTTTAATTTTCTGTTGAACTGGCATGTCTTAGGAAGTATAGATAATTTGTAAATGCATAATAATAATATCTTTTGGCATATATATAGTTCATAGATTTTCTTTAAACTTTTGATGCAAAATTGGATACCCCTCAATATTTTTGAGGTTGTGACTATTGATGCATTCATAAATTTTTGGAGAATATGGCAATGTTTGTTCTGATATTTTGAAGGTAAGTTGAAACTGAAAGCATGACCGGTGAGTCTATACTTGATTGTGGATGCAAATGTCATGTGTATGTGAGATTATTTTGATGCATTCATGTATCATTGTATGGACACACAACTTGCCTTAGTACTCTAAGATTGGTTTGGTAAATTGGTTGATTTGAAAGTGATCTTAGGCCTTTGTTCTGATAGTAAGCTCACTTTTGTCTAAATGACCTACCAAATGAACTAGTGAATCCCTTGTTCTAAATGTTTGAGCTTCTCATGTACTCATATTTTTTCTTGACACCTTGCTAACCTCACCTCGTTTGATGAAATACCCTGATATTGGCCCTGATCTATCCTTGAGCATGTAAACCTTGATTGAGGCTAAAAGCCTAAGTTGAGGGTGGCTGTTGGTGGCCCTGGTTTGAGGCATAGATATTGTGTACTTCACTTTAGGCTAAAAGCCTAAGTTGAGGATGACCCTTATTGTGGTAAAGTAACAAAAATGAGATAGTTAGTTGAGGTGAAAAGAGAGAAAACGAATAATCCTGAACCGGGTGAAGAAAAAGAAAGAAAAAGAGTGCCTTAAGTTGAAAAGATTAGCAAAAAAGAGTTCAAAATGAAGGCACAACTGAAGAATGAAAGAATAAGCTCAGGAAAAGCTTAAAAAAGGGGGAAATAAGGGAGGAGTTGGTGAAAGGGTTGGAGTGTGTGTGTGTGTGTATATATATATATATATATATATATATATATATATATATATATATATATATATATCGCTTGATTGAAAAAATCCTTAATGTATAACAAAAGATGTTCATTTTCGTCCTTTATCCTAGACCTAACAAATTTATTTTTAAAAAAAGTGTTAAATTTAACTACGGACCCTACATAGCTAACAAAATCTACCATTGTTGTCTTCTTTGTTAGCTCCAACAAAAGAAATTAAAATTTACTATTTTCTCATTCCTAAAATATTATTCCACTGACCTAGTAAAAATTTATATTTTAAGCAAAGACAAAATAGTAAATTTTGTTAAAGAAATCGAGACAAATGTTAAATTTCATGAAATTTTTCTTTGGAGCTAACAAAGAAGACAATAATGGTGGATTTTATAAGGCCATAGGTTCTACAACTAAATTTTCCGCGTTTTTGGGATAAAATTTGTTAGGTTTAGGAGTGAAGAACCCAAATGAATACCTTTCGATCAAATAAAATATATTAAGGATGAAAATGCACATATTTATCATACATTAAGAATTATTTTAATCAAGTAAAATATATTATGGACCAGACCATTTTGATAATTTTCTCGAAAAATAATGGCCATGGTTGACAATTCCCACGTTCCCCCACAACTCAAAAATTCACAAAAAATTGTGATCAGCATTGGGAGTGAAAAACACAATTGCCACCAATGGGTGGGAAGACAGTGCAACAGCTATAATTTGCAAATCAATCTGAAGTAATTTAATATAATTAAACATTGATATTAAAATACTGAAAATAAACACTATATATGATTTCAGTGGGGAGCATGGTTCACACAAACCCAATGACCTCTTCCTGCATATGCTCCTGATTTTAATTATAAGATTCAAATTTTTTTTTAAAAAAAAAATGTTATACTTATGCCTAAATAAATATTGCTACATAAATTGAGATGAAGAAAATAATAAGAAAAACACACAAAACCAATGATAATAAATTGGGAATCAATCTGTAGGAGATACGTGTAAACAATATTTTCTTCCTTTCATTTCCTTATACAGCTAACTTCATCTTACAGAGAAAGCAGGACTGGAAGTTTGATATAATCTTTAAAAGGAACTCTTGATAATTTTTAGCAAATCGTAAAATTTAAGAAAACAAATGTTTTAAAGAAAGACTAAATGAATTTTTTTTAAAAGAAAAAATAATTAAGAAATTCATAATGAAAAGAGTTATTACTAATAATTTTGCATGTCAAGTTATAAAAGAATAAATTTCAATACTATATTTTTTGTAATTTTTTTTAATAAAAAATTTAAAGCCTCTCTATAAAATTTTATTTAGATCGTCATGTTGATCGAGTCACTTGTAAATTTATGCCGCTGCTTTTGAATCTTAAACACCTACGCTAATTTTGTTTAACTAGTCTTGCTATATGCGCTTTGCACGTGATCATGTACCTCATTTGATAATAAATATTACAGAGAAAATTAAATTTAATTACGACCTTATAAAAAGATAAAAAAAATTCACTACAAAAGTAATTTTGATAAATTATTTTTCTATAAAAATCTTCTATATAAAGATTTAATCACTAATTAGAATTTATGGTAAATTAAAATTTTTCTTAGTGGGTAGAGTATTTTCTTGATTCAAATCAAGTAGAAGTCTATTAAATAAAAAAAATTTAGAAGTTTTTCCACAGTTAGAAGTCCTTATTTTATTATTTTTTTCTATATATTTTAGAAATTAATATTAAAAATATAATTAAATAAGAATTTTAAAAAAATGATGAAAAGATAATTTTACCTAAATAAAAAACTTTTAATAAAGTTTAAAAAATTTAAATAATATTTTTAAGGATATAATATAGATTAATAGATTATAATGACTGAGTTGCTAAAGGGGATTCGAGAGAATACATTTTCTTAAAGGTGGATGATAATTCGTTAGGTATCAAATACAATCAGAGAAAGTGAGACGTGACATCATGAAACAAAACAAAACGCAACAAACGAGTCAAACAATCCAGCTGCAGTAGTACACAGAAATGATATTGGTCAAAAAAGAAAATGATACTATATGACTGACAAAAAGGACAAAAAAGGTGCGGTCACGCCCTAATTATTAATCAAAAGCCAGCTAACAGATTAGAGTGATACTTTTTCTTTTTTCTTTTTTTTCCGTCTGAAAGTGAGAATTATTTAATTATTATTCCAACAACTTTTTCAATTGACAAATATTTAAAAATGGCTATAGTTTACCATATATGACAACTAAACGTGAACACAATTAGTATATATTTAATATTAATATTTACTCAAATTAAGTTTCACTTCTTGACCAAAAAATATACTTTTCTAAGTATAATTTTGAAACATTGATAGTAGAATCTTCTCATATTTAATAAATTCCGTATCTAATTAAATTATATCTCATAAGCAAAGAAAGAAATACATAAAATTATTAATTAAACCTCAATAATGCAACACATAAGCATCATACTTCACAGTAGCATCTCCAGTTTTGTAATCCCATGAATGAGTACTGGCCTGAACATATCCTCTAGCAAATCGGAAAAGTCCACTTCCTCCGATCACCGCCATCTCCCTCACCTTCTCAAACACCGGATTCCGTCCAAGTATAGTGAAAGTGCTTCCATTATATTTCCCTTCAATAAAAGCAAAATTCATTACCATCATTAATCCAACATCATTAAGTGAAGCAGCAGCGTAAAACCCTTGTGCCCTTCCAACAATCTTGGAACTCAACTCTGCTCCTAAGGTTAAGGCATTATCTATCATATTCATTTGTCCAAAACCTGTTGTGGTGTTTTTAGGTGGTGGAATAATCATCATTGATGTTGGTTTTGAGCCACTTAGGACATCATGCCAATAAAATCTGAAATGGCTGAGTTTCTCCTTTCTTAACCTCATAGACTTTTTATTTATGGATTTTCCAAAAGTATAATTATCTTCTTCTCCGGTTGCCGGAAAGGCAACCAGAAAAAGGAGAATGGAGATGGTGAAGATTTGGAGTGATAGTTTGGCCATGGAAGTAGAGTCACTTGGTGAAGAATGAAACCATATGTGCGGATACTCGTTTTTTATAACAAGTTAAAAGGCAAATTGTCCACATATTTAAAGTACCATAACCTAGACAAATTGTAAAATATGGGACCGCCGACGGTGGCACTTTTTAAATTATTTATTTTACACCATCAATTTAACATAAAAGTATTTTTTATATTTAATATAACTTTAATTTAGAATTATAAAAGTGAATATTTTTTTATTTTTTTGAATTTCGTGTCAAGTTAACTGAGTTCATTCTTTTTTTTAAATGAAGAGAGTATAATTTATACTCTCTGTCTCATTTTATGTGATACCCTTTTTTTTAATTCGCCTTAAAAAGAATGTCACCTTATTCTAATCGAAAATAATTAAACTTTAGAATTTCACTTTTACCCTTAATAAAAATGATTCTCGATGACACAAGTATCTAAAAATTATTTTAGATCATAAATTTTAAAAGTATCTTTTTTAAAAAAAAACATATCATACCAAATCAAAGGATATCACATATAATAAAACGAAGGAAATTGTACTTTTTGTATAACTTTTTTTTAATTTTTATTTTAAAATATTTAATTAATAAAATCTAATCTAACTTTAATACTAAATCAAATTAACTTGCAACCTAACAACTAAAAGGAAAAGAGAAAAAGTAATATAAAAAGATTATAATTTTTGCTGATTTATTTAACTATCAAATAGGTGGCACTAGAAGAAATTTACTTTTATGATATACTGAGCATAATTTTAAGAGTATGAGGAGTAGATTTGTACACGCGATTGTATAATTGTATGTAAAATAAGAAGGAATGCGCGTTATAATAATTAAAAAAACATTCTTCAAAACCATTTCCTTTCATGTTATTTATCTATTTTTGATTTCACATATTTTTAAAAAATAATAATTTTATTATAATTTATTTATTTTAAATTCATCATGTTGAAAAAAAATTAAAATAATTTATATTAAATATATAAAATAAATTTGATTTATAATATATAAATATTTTTATTTTTTAAATTAAACAGTTAAGAATGAAATTTTATTTTTAATTTAATAAATAAATAAAAATAAACAAAGCAATAAAGAGGAAGTAACATTCAACCTTTTTTTAAAAAAAAAAAATCAAGGGTAGAATTTTGTGTCGATTCCAATTTCAAAGTAAATTAAACGGGTGGAATTGAAAACTTTCTTGTTTCTAGAGTCTGTGTGTTCACACCAAAATGTCAACAATATCCCCTAACTTTTGTGATGATGTTCTTTTTTGACCTTCGTCCCCACATTTGAGACAACCTTGGTTCCATATTATAATGGACGTCATATACTTGTTAAATTAGAATATAATTAATTTTTATTTATTTTATTTCATTATTAAATTAATATATTAATGATTTTTTTAATTTAATTTAATGTATATTGATATAAATAAAGAGTAAAATGATAAAAATTAATGTATTAATAATTTTTTAATAATCGTGTAAATAGAAAGTGTCCATATAATATGAGACAAAGGTAGTACTCTTTCGTATCTCTTTTATATATCGTTCTTATTATAAATAAATGATTTTTAATATACATCATTTCAGAAAATTAATACAAAAATGACATTGTTCTTTCTATTTTACCTTTAATAGTTAATGAATTTGAAAAGAAATATTTGACTAACTAAAAGAAAAAAAAATAGTTAATGTATATTAAATAATAATAAAAATATTAAAATTTCTTTTTTGTTAATACAAATAAAATTATAAAAGATGACATACATAAGTGACTAGAGGGGGTACTTATTTAAAATTTTATTAAATTTGAATTTGTATAAAAGCAGACATAATATTCTTGATGAGGTGTATAAAACAAATTAAAAATTTATGTCTGTTACACATTCCACCGAATCCTTAAACATGCTTTTCTTTCACTTAAGAGATTAGTTAGGTTAATATGCAATAAAGTGGACGACAAAAGTCTAACTATATCACACCTTTTGGTACGTGGAAGTGGTCAACAACCCAAACTTTCATTGATGCGGGCATGCTTTTCTTGATTTTCATTACCAAGTTTCAAAACCTACCAATGACATTGATGACTCAAAAGTCATACTCCTATTTAAATTATTAGAAAAAAAATTGATTAAAGCAAGTATTTAATAAAAAATTAATTAAAATATATCTATAAATATGCCATAATATTTGTACATTTATAAACCTTGTAAAATATGCACTCTCATATTTAACACTAGATATTCGCGCTCGCGCAATATGTATTATTTTTTAATTTTAATTTAGTTAAAAGAAAAAAATCATAAAAAGTTATGGATATATCCTCAGACTTTCAAGCACATACGTCAACTTGCTGTTTACTTGAGCAACTTTAATTATCATGATTAACAGCACTTTATATAGTAAAAATCATTAAGGAGCTACTTTAAATAGATTAAATTAAAGAATCTCCGAAATATTTTTATGGGCCCTTTAATCACGAAAATTAGTTGTTAGGGGTAAT